>WNGS01163002.1:1159710-1192998 GCA_020271785.1 Procambarus virginalis | reverse complement strand
ATCCTCCCTCCACAGCCGTACTCCTCCCTCCATCGAGCACAGCGCTAAATATCTCCACATCAAGCTGTTATCAGAATCCTGGTCAGTTTTATCAAATTCAGGGGGCTTCAGTAATACTATCGCTGCTAATAATAGCAATTCACTTATATTTTGGCATTTGTAGGCGATGCTGTGGTCACAAGCTGAACAGCGGTACTGTGAGCTCGTGCTGCGTGCGCCAGCCTTGGTGGCTGGCGCAATACTGACGTTCTCACTCTCAAGAATGTTGGGCTGGATTTTTTTTCTAGGTGGGATCTGGCAACTATCAGTCGTGGCTGTACTATAGCTACCACTATCCCAGGCGGGGTGTTTAAATTATAGCGCTAGACACGAAATCATATATAAGTGATGTGCGCGATTTCGGTTTTGTCATTGATATCATTTATATATGATATGCGCGGTTTAAGGGTTAAAACTAGTCCCAACATAATAGCACAATAAATAGATTTTTAACAAATATTTTAAAATTTTGACCAAAAACGTATTTATAATCATATAAGTGTTCGGACATCAAGTTTCATGTTACATCTTTCATTTTGGTATCAAATTGTGCGCATTCTAAAGGCGCTTATTTTGATACTATTCCTAGGTCGATTGGATAAAAAATTAATTTTATACAAATATTTTTTGTAGTGGATGCAAGTTCGGTCCAAAGTTAGGATTCAAGAGAAAAATAATAGACGCGAGTCCGGTCCAGAGTTACAGATAGTGTTAATTTATTGACGGATTTTTGTATTGTTAATTTATTGATACTCTTGTTAATTTATTGATGTATTCTTGAATTGTTTTCAGGATGCCACCAACATTTAGTGAAAAGAAGGGAAAGAAACGAAGACAAAAAACCACGCAAACCAAATAATGTATCCCAATCAGAGGTGAAGGATGGTGTCCGCATAACCGAGTTCCGAAGTGATAGTTTTAGACAAATAAGAGGGGCCCCAGTTCAGAAATTTTACGGTAGAAAAGTTGTTGATCCAAAGTTGTTACAAAAGTACAGCAAAGGAACAGGTGTTGAGGTAAGTTAATATTTGTTCATTTGGCTTGGAGGCACGGCAGGGTAGTGGGTAATATATGTTTACACACCATTTTCAGATGTATCATTCTAGCAAACTTTTTCTTTTACCTTGATATTTTAATGGAGAAATAAAAAGTAAACAAATTTTGGTACTGTATAAAACAGTCGCCAGCTGTTCGTGAATTGTAATTATTGTAATTACAGTATTTTACTATATGAACTATAAAGATCATTAATATTAATTGTATAAGAGAACTGTGAATTTAATTATATCCTAAGTTATTTACCTCAGAGGTAATGTTGTTGATTTTGCACATTGAAATCACAGTAATGTAATTTGGGCGAGGAAAATCAGTAATCAAGGAGAAAATCGGTAGGAGCCAACGGATTTTCTCTTTGATACATCACGCTAATGAGATTTCATTGAGCATTTGATGACTCCTGCTGATGGTCACATGCATCATGTTAATAATGTGATTTCAGTGTGCATTTGAAGAGAAGCACTGGAGGTAGAACTGGTGGACCACAGTCAGAGTGCATGGTTGGGCTAAGCCCAATGCTAACCCCTGATTGGGCTAAGGTGGAAGCCTCAGGGCTCCTACTGGATTCAATTGAATCCCAGATTGCATTGCTTTTGACCATGTCGCGGTGTAGTGGTCTAGGGTGTGGACTTGTGAGTTCCAAGTACAGTGGAACCTCGATTAACGAGTTTTTCCAGTAACGAGCAAGCCACTCGCAGCAAATTTGTCTCTATTGACGAGCTCGCCTCTATTAACGAGCGAAACCACATGGTGCTTCCTAGCGTCTCGCGGGTTCTCGCAAATTCTCGGACGCCTCCGACGCCAGTGTTGTTGTTGTATCTCACACGACAAGCATCCCTCTGGATTTATTTGCTCTTTTCTTTGGGTTTTTAGTGGTTTTGCGACTACAATTTGTAACACACAATGTCTTCAAAGAAGCTGCTTGCTAAAGATAGTGTTGTCAAGAGGAAGACAGATACAATTACTGTGGATATGATCGAAGAAGGAAATTATAGCAAAGCATGAGTGTGGTGTCTGTGTGACTGATCTCACAATTGAGTATGGCATCATCAACTATTTACACCATTAGTAAGGGAATGAGGAGGTAAGGGAGGATGCTGCCTCTTCCACTGACATCACCCTGATCAAGCAGTGACAACCCGGTGTGTGAACATGTTTAATGACAATTTGCTGTCTCGTTTTAGGGACATCCTAAAACAAAGACAAAAGCAATTGTCAATAGAAAAGTTCTTTCCGAAAGTAGAGAAAAGAAGAGCCAGTGATAGTGAACCACAACCTGGTCCCAGTGGGGTGAAAATCCCAAGAAGAGAGAGCCCGCCTGACTCAGAGGTGGATTCTCCTTCCACACCATAACCCCTCTCCTCCATCCCACCTCCCCATCGTCTCCCTCAAGCCAGCAACGACTCTTCATAAGGTAAAGTAAACATTAAAACAGTGCAACAAAACATTTATAATTACATGTGCAGTATTATATTTACATTAAAAAATGTCATACAAGTATGGATGTTTTTGGGAGTGGAACGGATTAAATTTATTTCCTTTATTTTAAATGGGGAAATTTGTTTCCAAAGACGAGTTTTCCAGGTAACGAGCTCGGTGCCAGAACGGATTAAATTCGTTAATAGAGGTTCCACTGTATGTGGGTTCGAATCCTCTTCATGGCTCCTACTGATTTTTCTCATTGGTGATTTTGGTGGGAAATTCAAATCCCAGAATCCATTTGCAAGTTGTGCGAAGATGACCAAACCACACACCAGAAGATGAAGAGATGACAAGGTTTCGGTCCGTCCTGGACCAGTATCACAAGCGACTTGATAATGGTCCAAAACGGACAGAAACATCGTCGTCTCTTCGTCTTCTGGTGATTGGTTTGGTCATCATATCTTCAGCCACGTTACTGTGACTCATCGTCTGCAAGTTGTACTGAATACTTAAATGTTATGTAGTATTAATTGAAGTACAACAATATAAATTTTTAGTTTTTAATATTATTTTCTGAACAAGGCCTCCTTGGTTATGCCCTTGAATCATAACCACAGGTTCACTCAAATAATATTACAGCATGAGAATTAATAAAAGTTCAGAAAGCCTATTGGCCCATTTAAAGCAATTCCTATTTATATTCATCCATATGTTTATCTTACACTTGAAATAATCAAGTGAACCTACGACTATTGTGACACTGGTAATTTGTTTCATACATTACTCGCCCTACTTTCAAACCTGTATTTACCCAGGTCTTTCCTGAATCTAAATCATCCATTTGTTTTGTGCTTTATTTTGTTATCTTGAGGTTATCTTGAGATAACCAGGCCTCCACCCCCAGGAAGCAGCCCATGACAGCTGACTAACACCCAGGTACCTATTTTACTGCTAGGTAACAGGGGCATAGGGTGAAAGAAACTGCCCATTGTTTCTCGCCGGCGCCCGGGATCGAACCTGGGACCACAGGATCACAAGTCCAGTGTGCTGTCCGCTCGGCCGACCGGCTCCCTGATTGTGTTAATATATTTAACACCTTGATAATATCTTTGAGCATCATCGAGACATACTTTATGAAGTGGTCTAGTGCTGTATTCCAGGGAGCGAGAAAGCACAGTAAGCATGCATACCTCAAATAAACACTGGAGAAAGAAACTCGCTACTATGACGTAATATAACACATCAAACCACTCGACACCCACTGATTCATTATTGAGATACTAATAATTTTTCTGGGAGGGTTTCCCTCAGTGGCTTATTGAGCCAACCAGATAGCTAACATGGGGAGCCACTAGAAAGAGCCATTTTGTTACATTTAACGCTGAATTTTGTATTAATGCTCATTGTTCCTTTTATAAATTAACCAATACTGTGTTGATCTGATTGTTCACTCTGATAAGAGAATTAAGCTTCTTATTATGACATTTTCTTCCTATTTAATTAACACAGAAACCATGAGCCAGAACGTTCGATTAATGTTTGTTGATGGGCGACAGTATGGTAGTCATATTTTTGAATTGGATTTTATCTTACAGGTAAATAAAATTGGTCGTAAAAACTCGTACATTCAACACAAGTTGAGAAAGAGAGAAGCTAAAATTAAAGAGGCTGAAGAAGAAGCAGCCAGAGCAGAAATCCTACTAACAGGTGAGTCACTGGTGCATCGTAATCCCCGCTGATTACACGTGATGGGTTAATGATCAAGGCTAAACCCTCTCTTACTGCCAAGGCACTTTAGCTCTGTTGCACATAGTAGGATTTTTTAACTGTGTTGATTGTAATATGATATATTTTGCGGTGTGGCAACACTTAATGCCAGCAGAGGTTTCTTTTGAAGAGGTCAGTATGTAGTGAAAAACAAGTGTGGGAAAGCTTCAGATTTTGATGAGATTTTTGGAGAAGTGATACAATAAATATAGAAAAGAGAATTACACTATTACACACAAAGATCACACTAACGTGATGCATCAAATGAACAAATCCACAAGGGCCGTGACGAGGATTCGAACCTGCGTCCGGGAGCATCCCAGACGCTGCCTTAATCGACTGAGCTCAATCTGAGGTTAAGCTTTTAACCCTGTCGTAGCTCAGTCGATTAAGGCAGTGTCTGGGATGCTCCCGGACACAGGTTCGAATCCTCGTCATGGCCCTTGTGGATTTGTTGAGAATGGAATAAGTATGGAAAATTTGTCAGATATCTTGGGGTAGCTGTATCGTGCCAGGTAATGGAAAATAGCTATGGTTGTATCACTTTATAAAAATAAAGGGGAACATAGTGAGTGAAAGAGTTAAATACACATCAATCTACTAGTTGTATGGCAGGATAGTGATTGGAAGATATGAGGTGAGAGACAAGATTTTATCACCCCACAGAGCAATTGCTTTCATTTGAGAGCATATGTAATGATCATGCTCTGCAGTTAATTATTTACGCACATTTTAAATTTTTGGGTGAAAAATCTATGAGATGAGACATTCGTAAAAGTTTGTTAGCCCCTGGACCCTCGGCATGTGAAGCTCCTTGTGCCTATAACATATTTGGCCACAAGGAATAAGTAGAGACACTATGGTAAAGAGAACCAGTAGTGTACAGGAACTCACTTGGCCCTCGCACATGATTAGCCTAGCTATTTGAAGATCATGGCCTCTTGGGTGAGTGCCTCCACTCACATGGGATTCTCACCACAGTCGCCTTCAGGGGCACAAAGCTGGGCATAGGCCTCCATGCCCTGATCAAGTACTAAGCCTCTGGGACAATGTGTAATACAATGCAATAAGGTTTTGTCATCATCTTGAGCAAGTGATAGATGTAAACTGCTGTGAGAGTGAATTGCACCCACATGAACCAATTGAATTCATAGGCCCGAATAAAAGTTGCAGCACCTGCAAAAGTCCACAAATGTGAAGTCCGTCCATGGTAGGAAGAATGTGTATTGACAGGACCACCACTCTGTGAAATCACAAGAATCTCTACAGGTGGTAGAGGCCATTTGAGGACGACAAACTTAACTCTGTCGTGAACTTTGCCAACTTGACTCGTACAAGCTGTTGCTCTTATATGCTGCAAGTGTGGGAGTGGTCCCTCTACAATGTCATGTTCTGTAATCGTGTCAACATGAAGAGGGTACTGAAAACTGTGAAGCCAAGTGAGATGTGTGTTCGTGAGTGAAGTGACACTGCCGGCCACGACTACCATGTGTTTGTGAGTGTGTGTCTGATTGTTTTAATACCTACTGGAGTTCTGGAGTTAGAGGATGAGAATTCAGCTCATGTGTGAGGAGTTGGTGAGAACAAATATTTAGAGTGTGTTGCATAATGGAGAGTTTTCTTGAGGCATTTTGATGTCAAGCAGACAGACATGCATAATCCAGGACAGAAGCTTGTATAATATAAGTTGACTCAACTCTCCATATACAGAAACAAGTGGCGAGTTAGTGGCACAAGAAGATTCATACACTTCCCATATTACACAAAGGGACATCAAGGATGCTGTTGACATTACTTCAGCTGCCAAAAGCTTTGATCTTAAGCTTAACCAGTTTGGTCCCTATAAGTAAGTGATTTACTACTTTGTATCTTAGTCACATTATTACAAAAATTTAAATATTATGAACAAATCCACAAGGGCCGCGACGAGGGTTTGAACCTACGTCCGAGAGGATCCCAGACGCTGCCTTAATCGATTGAGCTACAACATGGTTAAAGCCCTTGTGGGTTTGTTCACTTGATGCATCACGCTATTGCAATTTCTGTGTGTACTGTATTGTGAGAATTTAGGATTGAATTACGTGGCCAAAATCTGTATTGGAATTAATTTGTCGGTATAATTTCTCTGCTTCTTAAACACTTTAAACTGTTTCATTAATTAGGATGCAGTTCACCCGAAATGGCCGACATCTCTTGTTGGGAGGAAGAAAGGGTCATTTAGCAGCCATGGACTGGGTTACAAAAAAGCTCCACTATGAAATCAATGTCATGGAATCCATCCATGATGTTTGTTGGCTCCACACGGAGCAGATGATGGCCGTTGCACAGAAGCAGTGGGTGTACATATATGATAACCAAGGAATTGAACTTCACTGTCTAAAAAGGATGGATAAAGTTCTGAAGCTGGAATTTCTTCCATATCATTTTCTCCTATGTACCGCTGTAAGTTTGATGTTCATATCACAACTACCATGTGCTTGTTGAGGTTTGGCCTTGAGAATAACCAATATGAGAGTACTTGCTTCCCTTGATTCATGTCAAGGATGCGTCTTAGACAATCAGGATGTAAATCGAAATGACATGAATTAACCCCTTAACTGCGTTGCCTCCAAATATGACACCCCCGCAGTGCGCAGGAAATAAATTCTCTGGAAAAAAATTCTTTTTTCTTTTTAAAGTGTCAGAAACCCTTCCCTCAGTATGGGTATGTAGAAAAAAAATCGAAATTGTACTTACTTTGTTGGCTGCTATGGGGTCCGTAAGTTGGGGCGTGACGTCATCATTCCCTGTTCGCCCGTGACGTACGCTCCCGGGGCCAGTAGGGCGCTCGGGGCGGGGCGTGTGAGTTGCCGCGAATATATTTTCGTTCATTTTTTTCGCACAGTTCCAAATACATTTTATTTGTTTTTACGTGCTAATCCTATGTATAGTGAACACGTACACTATATTATGGCAGTAAAACATCCGTACTGTCCGAAGACACTGTGTTACGTGCATGACACTTGTGTACACATATGCAGCACATATTTACTATGTATCATGCTAATTTATGTATATATACAATCTATTTACACACTATACACTGTCACACACTATATACATTCACCATCAACACACTCAGAACACCGCGAGTGAGAGCTGCCACACCCAGCCAGCCCTCCCTCACTTCTCCAACATTGTATTCGCCAACTTTGCCCCCTCCCATCATACAGTTATTCACACCAATGTTTCATGTTCATTTATGTATATTTACAACATATGTACACACTATACACTGTCACACACCATATACATTTACCATCAACACATTCAGAACATCGCGTAGCAGCTGCTTCGCCAATAGGAGCTGCCTCGTAGCTGCCTGGGCCAATAGGAGCTGCCTCATATGGGCCAATAAGCTGCCTCGTAGGAGCTGCCTCGTATGGGCCAATAGGAGCTGCCTCGTATGGGCCAATAGGAGCTGCCTCGTATGGGCCAATAGAAGCTGCCTCGTATGGGCCAATATGAGCTGCCTCGTATGGGCCAATAGGAGCTGCCTCATATGGGCCAATAGGAGCTGCCTCATATGGGCCAATAGCAGCTGCCTCGTATATGCCAATAGCAGCTGCCTCGTATGGGACAATAGGAGCTGCCTCGTATGGGCCAATAGGAGCTGCCTCGTATGGGCCAATAGGAGCATTTGGCCATGAACATATTCAGAACACCTCGAGTGAGAGCAGCCACACCCAGCCAGTCTTCCTCACTCCAACATCTTACTCGCCAACATTGCTCCTCCCACCATACTGTTATAGTTCTTATTACACATGTTCTATATACCTATCTACATGTTTTATTTATCAGAACTATGCAAGTAATCCGGTATTGTGTCCAAAGAGTACAGTGGCCACCATACACTGCATGAAAAATCACACAGCAGACGACGCTACGATTACGTCACCTCCCTCACCAAAATAGCTCCTCTCAACATTCTCTTGTTGCAGTTCTTACACTATATACACACACTATATATACCCATGTACATATGTTTTGCCCATAGCGAACCACTAAGCTAGTATGGTGAGCAAAACAAGAGTGGCTGCCACACACACACAATGAGGCTACCTCAATTCTCGCCCTCCCTCCCTCACCAAAATTCCTCCTTCCACAATACTACGCATAACGCTAATTATAACCACAATCCTGGTCACTAATTCCTGTAAATGAATAATTGACCACACATTTATTTTGAAAAGGTACCTAAGAAATCATTTGAAGATTCCTAGATGGACGAAATAATGCTGTGGCTAGCGCTGTGAACATCGTGAACAGCATTGAATCACTGATATTTGAACATTGTACCCAGTCATTATCACACTCAGGCTCTTCTATAACACTATCATAGCTAAATAATACAAGTTATATATATTTGACATTATTAGGCGATGCTGTGGTCACACGCTGAACAGCAGTGCTGTGCGCTCATGCTGCGAGCGCCAGCCTTGGTTGCTCACTCACTACTGAGGCTCTCACACCCGGGAATGTGGACCACGATTTTTTTTAAAGATGGCGTCTGTTTACAAGAGCCCTGAGGAAGCTGATGTGAACCCCATGTAGCCGCGGGAGTTTTGAATGGAACGTGAAAAATACAAATACCCGGAGGCGCGTTGCGCAAACCAGACGTGAGCCTGCAGGCGCGTTGCGCAGTTTAAGGGTTAAAAAAAACATTAGCTCCTGCCTGGACATTGGTGCCCTTGGGGGAGGATTTGCTGTTGCAGGGTTTGAGGACTTCGTATCCCCTTTCCCAATATGAGTTTGATATGAGTTCGCCTCCCCCCCCCCCCCCACAACTCGCCTCTTCCGGAGGATTTTCACCTCTCGGATTTTCCCTGCAGAGGTTCGGGAGGCTCTTGGGCTCCTGCGAGACCCCCCAACTTTGCCTCTGTGATGGACCCAGTCTCTTTTGAAATCGGTTCCTCTTCCCCTTATTGGATGTGTTATGAGGTTCCGGTGTCATCCTGGCTGGCAGACTGCCTTTTCTTTTCTCTTGGAATGTGGCATGTTTTTTTTT
Source organism: Procambarus virginalis (assembly GCA_020271785.1). Taxonomy (NCBI): domain Eukaryota; kingdom Metazoa; phylum Arthropoda; class Malacostraca; order Decapoda; family Cambaridae; genus Procambarus; species Procambarus virginalis. The sequence continues at coordinate 1,183,667 of WNGS01163002.1, read as the reverse complement.
TGTATCCGCACGCTGGATTGGCGGGAGGTTTCCACTGTGTTACAGGTTTACTTGGGGGGGGGATAGGCACTTATGAGCACCTCGATGTGTGCCTTTACACCCCTATGCTTCCTCGTGAGGTTAGCTTGCTCCAGTTGCACTCAGCTTCCATGGTTGTGGAGGATCTTTACGCTTATACTCACCTCTTGTTGATTGAGAGCGGGGATTGGGGGTTGAGCTCTGGCTCTTTGGTTCCGCCTCTCAACTGTCAATCAACTGGTGTACAGATTCCAGGGCTGGCTTGCTTGCTTGATACTTGCTTGATGGGGTTCTGGGAGTTCTTCTACTCCCCAAGCCCGGCCCGAGGCCAGGCTCGACTTGTGAGAGTTTGGTCCACCAGGCTGTTGCTTGGAGCGGCCCGCAGGCCCACATGCCCACCACAGCCCGGCTGATCCAGAACTTCTCTTAGAAAACAGTCCAGTTTTCTCTTGAAGATGTGCGCGGTTGTTCCGGCAATATTTCTTATAGTCGCTGGGAGGACGTTGAACAACCGCGGACCTCTGATGTTTATACAGTGTTCTCTGATTGTGCCTATGGCACCTCTGCTCTTCACTGGTTCCATTCTGCATTTTCTTCCATATCGTTCACTCCAGTATGTTGTTATTTTACTGTGTAGATTTGGGACCTGTCCCTCCAGTATTTTCCATGTGTATATTATTTGGTATCTCTCTCGTCTCCTTTCTAGAGAGTACATTTGGAGAGCTTTGAGGCGATGCCAATAATATAGGTGTTTTATCTTGTCTATGCGTGCCGTATATGTTCTCTGTATTCCCTCTATTTCAGCAATCTCTCCTGCTCTGAAGGGGGAAGTGAGTACTGAGCAGTACTCGAGACGGGACAGCACAAGTGACTTGAAGAGTACAACCATTGTGATGGGATCCCTGGCTTTGAAAGTTCTCGTAATCCATCTGATCATTTTTCTAGCTAACGCAATATTTGCTTGGTTATGCTCCCTAAACGTTAGATCATCGGACATCATTATTCCCAAATCCTTGACATGGTGTTTTTCTACTATGGGGAGATTCGATTGTGTTTTGTACCCTGTTTTATGTTTCAGATCCTCATTTTTGCCGTACCTGAGTACCTGAAATTTATCACTGTTAAACATCATGTTATTTTCTGCTGCCCAATCTGGTTGATACCTGGTTACCTGGTTGATGGGGTTCTGGGAGTTCTTCCACTCCCCAAGCCCGGCCCGAGGCCAGACTTGACTTGTGAGAGTTTGGTCCACCAGGCTGTTGCTCGGAGCGGCCCGCAGGCCCACACACCCACCACAGCCCGGTTTGTCCAGCACTCCTTGAAGGAAACAATCTAGTTTCCTCTTGAAGATGTCCACGGTTGTTCCTGTAATATTTCTGATGCTTTGTTGAAAACTTTGTTGACATCTGCTTGTAACTTTTCAATGTCTTCAGCAGAGGTAATTTTCATGCTGATTTTTGTGTCATCTGCGAAGGATGACACGAAGCTGTGATGTGTATTTTTGTCTATATCTGATATGAGAATAAGGAACAGCAGTGGTGCAAGGACTGTACCTTGAGGTACAGAGCTTTTAACTGCGCTTTGACTCGATTTTATTTGATTGACTGTTACTCTTTGTGTTCTGTTCGACAGGAAATTGAGTATCCAGCGTCCTACTTTTCTAGTTATTCCCATTGACCTCATTTTGTGTGCTATCACCCCATGGTCACATTTGTCGAACGCCTTTGCAAAGTCTGTGTATACAACATCACCATGTTGCTTTTCTTCTAGAGCTTCTGTGATTTTGTCATAGTGGTTGAGTAACTGTGACAGACAGGATCTTCCCCCTCTAAATCCATGTTGTCCTGGGTTGTGCAACTCATTTTTTCCATAAAACTAGAAATTTGATTCCTAATCACTCTTTCAAACACTTTTATTATGTGTGATGTTAGTGCAACGGGCCTTTGTTTCTTTGCTTTTTCAGCACCGTCATTTGGTGCCGAATACTATTGCCTCGAATCGAGCGGCGCTGGCGGAGCCATCCCAGCTTGAAATTCGGTGTGGATGTCACTTCTGCCCCCATATTTTAAGCTTTATCTAGCTGTGTTTTACCTCCGGCTTGCTCATGCACTGCCTGAGCCATTCTGGTCCTTGTACAGTGTGCTCTTTTCTCTGTCTTCTCGGTTTGTAGTGGCCCCTTCAGTTCAGGATTGTTTTTCTAAGGCCCTTTTCCTGTTGGCATTGGTCTCTGGAGGTTGGGTTGGGGAGCTTCATGCTCTCCTCCAGCGCAAGGGTCTCCTCCAGAATGAGACTGCTGCTTTCTGGAGGGGTCCTTGGGTTGTTGATGCTTGGTTGGTCAGGCAGGGGGTGCATCATGTATTGTGTCCGGTTAGGGCTCTCCGCCGTTATTTACGCACCACGGCTTCGGTGGCCAGGGATGCGCTGTAGGTTGACCCGGTTTCCTTCCTTCCCTGTTCCCGGGCTCGGGGCTCCCAAGTCGTCTGCTGGGTTATTAAGACTAGCCAACCTGCAGTCTATCCCCGTGCCCATGACGTTCGTAAGTTGGCTGCCTTGGCTGCTGTCTTTGGCAACATGTCTTAGGTTGACATTCGGGCACGGGGTTTTTGGAGGTCGAACAGGGTCCTGGCCGCTCGCTACCTTGTCAGTGTCCCTGGACCTGGTAGGGCTTGCGTTGCATTGGATCGGCGATTGCAGCCAGTTGTCTCGACTTCGCATTGAGGAGTGAGGATTGACGGCCTCCCGGGTAAGTCCCTGTGTTTTTCCATGCCTTTGGGTAGTTAGCTTCGAGGAGCCGACGGGCTTCCCCAGAAAACCAGCGTTGAATGTAATGAAACGCCATTTTCTGGGTGAGACTCAGAGGCTTCTCGGCATCCTTCCCTCCCTCCGGTCGGCAGTGTTTTAGTGTGTTTTTTGCATCCAGCCAAAGAACTGCTGGTTGGATTGCTGGCACGAGGGTCTGAGGCTCCCCCCTTTCTCCTCCCAAGGAGGGAGGGTTTATGCAGACAGTGGCGCGCAATGTGATGATGTCATGCTCGTTTGCTAATTTTTGTTTGGGGAGTTCTGTCCACTCGTTCGGCTTTCGGTAGCAATATTTTCACCAGAAAAGGGGTTTGTTTTGGGGCGCCTATCTTTCTGGGTGCCAGACCTGGTTGATGGCAGACATAGAATGCTCCCAACCACACGGGGGTTTCTATAGGCCATTGCTACTCGTGCCTCTCTGAGGAAGCCAGGTTCTGGCTTGTGGTCCCTGGTAGGCAGAACTCCATGCACTTTGACTGATGCCAGAAAGCTAATAGTTACATAGCCTGGATAGCTCCAAGGAGCCTCCGGGTCTCACCCAGAAAATATCGTTTCATTATATTCAACGCTGGTGTTTTGGGTCATTGTGCATTTAAATTACTGCATTTCTTGACTTTTTAAGTACAGTACTGTATATATATGTATACAGTAGATATTAGATATAAGATAAAGTAGCTAGGCCTTTCTAAGCTTAAATTTGTATTAGTATTTAATACATAAAGTTACTGACTTACTGTCATGCCAAATGTATTCTACTGTTCAGTTTTTATTTACTGTCGTATGAACAGATGGTAAGACGAGATTTATAAACAAATTAATCAACCATTATGCCCATTGAAAAACCACTAGGATTTTAAGTAATAGGCTTTATTTGTTAAATAAAAGAACATGATTTTTCTTCACACTTAGAATTGTATCTACAAACTAGAAAGGAGTTTGGATATTGTTTGGAATATTGCAAAAATGGACTTAGGTTAATATTCTTTTCCTCAGAATGAGACGGGATATTTGAGCTGGCTAGATGTGACGTTGGGCAAGGAAATAGTTCAAGTTCCCACGCAAAAGGGCCGCCTGGAAGTGGTGTGTCAGAACCCATACAATGCAGTGCTGTGTTGCGGCCATTCCAACGGGACGGTATCAATGTGGACACCTAACAGCCGAGAAGCTGTGGCCTCCATCTTGTGTCATCCTCATCCCATAAAAGCAGTAGATGTTGATCCCACGGGCAGGTATTGACTCTTGCTTTGCTACATTTAATAATTATATTCTGTACCATATTTGCTTGGGGATAAGACACATGTTTTTGGTTCACCACTAAGCAAATATATATATACACTGGATTTACATGCACAAAACCATGTTTCCCCAACAAAAGAACTTGAAGCTCATTAAATGTATGGTGAAACATACAAAAAAACATCCCCACATACTAGTAATGTATTATTCTTTTAAAACTGGTGAGTTTTATACGCCAGAAAATACGGTATGTAGCTTTAACTTATAGAGTTATACAATGGGTAGATTATACACGTCTCACATGATGCAGGAATGCTTTGTGTACATTGGCCCAAGAACAGTAATGGAAGGTGGGGGGCTCAGTTGTGTAGTGTATATGTAATTCTCAATTTCCAGTTTTTTTATGAACAATTTCTGAATTTGCCCTTTGTCAAGTTTCTTCCAATTAAGATTGCTTGGAGCGCCTATCTTTTGCCAATCTATCGCCTATCGCCCTATCTAGCGCCTATCTATTGTTGCTTTAATCTATGGATGGACCTCTTTGTGACCTCCAAGTATAAATTCTGGAGACAGGTTAAGCATATACCTAGTTCCCCCAAAATAGCACATACCTGGTTCCCATAAACAACATATACCTCGTTCCCAAAACTCATTCTCATCAATGTCCAGGTCTGTAATTATTTGTTTAGTTCCCAGAGTCATTTAATTTTCAAGCTTTTATATTTGTTCACAGGTATATGGCTACAGCAGGAGTTGATAGACTACTGAAAATTTGGGATGCACGCAACTTGGGAGACTGTCTGCAGTCTTATAGCATTGGGTCTGGTGCTTCGTCCGTACAGTTTTCCCAGAAAGGCTTATTGGCTATATCTATGGGCAATATTGTCGAGGTCTGTGGCATGCTTAATTATCTACCATCAAATATATATTGCAGTGTATTTTATGAATACATTTTTCTAGGGAGAGCCCCTACAGCTCTGTGGAGCTTATCCAGGCAGATATTGTTATATTAGATTTTGGCATCACTAATGTGAATGGAGTTCTTAGGCCTACCGGGGACCAAGAACCAGAACCTGGCTCCCTCAGAAAGGCACGAGGAGCAGTGGCCTATAGAAACCCCCAATGTGGTTGGAAGCATTCTGTCTGCCATCGACTGGGTCAGGCACCCAGAAAGGTAAGCGCCCCAAAACAAACCCCGATTCTGATAAAGAAATTGCTACTGAAAGCTGAACTAGTGGACAGAACTCCCCAAGTAAAAACGAGCAAATGAGCATGCCGCCGCCTCGCTGCCGTCTGCACAGCTCCTCCCTCCTTCCCTCTCCAGGAGGGGGAAGGGGGAGCTCCAGACCCCAGTTCTGAGGCTGATGTGCTAGGCTAAAGTCATGTATTCTGGCTCCTGATTTGTCTCCAGCTCTGTGCCGTGTGGTGTGGAGGCTGTTACTTGGGGAGTGCGCGAGCCAGGAGTATTCTCTTCGGTACTCGGACTGCATGCTCCTAGAGATACCTTCCCTAGGTGCCTGGTAAGTACCCAGGGGCTTGGTATTTACTTGTGGAAGATGGCCCCTTGGGGCTTGGGGCCTCCTTCCACAAGTTCCTTGGGTTCTGCCTCTGCTTGGTCGTTTGCTGCTCGGCATTCGGCTGCCCTTTGTGTGTTGGGGTGTTTCTTTGCACCCTTGTTCGCCTTAGGGTAAGAGGTAGTTTGCACTGGTAGGGGAGCAGGGTACTGCGCAGCTAGTTGTCACCTCTCGTAATGGCCGGCTCTGTTCCGCCTGTGTATGTTGTCCTCTTGCGGGGTTTTATTTTTGTTTTTGTTTTTGTTTTCTCTGCCTGGTTGGGAGGGGGGTTCTGCCTTTGTTTGGTTGCCCATCTGTATCTCTATATAGATTCTGTTCTTCTGGTGGTATCCCCTGCTAGAATACTCCTGTGAATGGACATGTCCCGGGGGGTTCAGCTTCTAGAAAGTATGTTGGTAGACTTGGGCGCCGGTTAGCAGTACCCTGCCTGGGCATCCCTGAGCGTGAGTTCCATCTCGGGACCCTGGGAATTTCCACTGGGGCGCGTGGGTCCGACGGATGTGACCTCTGAGTCCCCCCCCCCTCTGCTTTGTGCGAATTTGAGGGTTGCTCTGTTCCCTTGTCTCAGGGTGACTCTCAGAGTTTTTGCCTCCATCACGCTGCCTGCTGGGTCGGTGACACCTTCGACCCAGAGTCCTGTGAGTTTTGTTGCTTGTTTGTGACTCAGTTTACCCAGTCCACTGATGACTCTATTCAGGTACCGACAGCGCAGGTGTTGCATGTTAGGTTCAGGTTGTTGTAACGTGCTAAGTTGATTGCTTCCCTGGAAGCCCCGAGGCTGCCCCGTTTTGGTTATAGGGACCCGGACTTGAGGGTGTTGGTCGCTTCGGCCTTAGTTCAGTCTGCACCCCCTCGTCCTTTCCCTGCTGTGGTTCGGTNTGCGGGTAAGCGCGCGTGACACCTAAATGTGTATACTCGTTTCAGCTTTCTCACCTTAATTCTCGTGTCTACTTCGCTCGTTTTGGTATCATTGTGTTCGCAATTAAATTCCCTACAGTGTGTTATAAATATAATCCAAAAGCCTGGCGTGACTCCCAACAGCAAAGCCTAAAGTCGGCAAAAGTTACCCGTGAGCGCACAAATCAGTAAAATGTGCATACTCGTTCCATTTTTCTCACCTTAATTCTCGTGCTACGTTGCTCGTTTTGGTATCATTGTGTTCGCAATTAAATTCCCTACAGATGTGTATGAATATAATGTACAAAAGTTGGAGTGCCTCCCGCAGAAAAGCCTAAAGTTACCCGTGAACGAGCACCAATTTGTACACTGCAACCTAATGTGTATACTCGTTCAGTTTGATAACAAATTTTCGTGTTACTTCTTTCATTTTGGTATCAAATTGTTCGCAATAAAAAGGCGCGTATTTTAAAACTAGTCCCATAATAATAGAGCAATAACTGGAATTTAACAATATTTTAATTCTGGAAGCTCATCATCACAAAATTATTTATATCTTTCCAGTGTTCTGACATAAATTTTTGTGTTACATCTTTCATTTTGGTATCAAATGTTCGCGACGTAAAGGCACGCATTTTAACCCTCAAACCGCTAGGGGCCCAAATGGAATTCACACCCACAGGCGCAACAAAAAAAAAAAATCCAAAATTCTTTCGTCTTATAGAATTGTTTATTTTTGTTCCCTGATCACGGAAAATAACAAAAAAAATCGTAGGTAGGCATATTTTAGCCGCAGTAGGGTAGGGAAGTGTGGCAAAAAAGGGGCGTTGGCAGAGCCTTCGCCAGACGAGGTCTACTCCGCCCGCGTTTCAGACGGCAGTTGCCACAAATATATTATTTCCTAATTATTTCAATGTCTCTGATTGATTTTTTCTTAGTTTTTTAGTTTGCAGTAATATTATTCCATACAGTGAATTGTGGTATATTATATTATAAAATGTGTGAACCATCGCTGTACTCAAAATTATGGTGTGCATATAAGTGATTCAATTTATTATTTCATAAAACAATAAACAAATAGTTTTGCTGTTGTTACACTATATACACAGGTTATATATAAGTATCTGCATGTTTTGTTCACCATAACGAACTACTAGTTGGTCTTGTGAGTCAAAAAGCAACGAGGAGTGGCCGCCACACACCAGCGAGCCACTCACTGCCACGCCCTCCCTCAACACCACCTCACTCACCCTCATTTACCTCCCACAATACTGTTTTTGCATTTATTCACTATACAAGACGTTATATATACGTATTTACATGTTTTGTTCACCATAGCTGTACATCTAAGCTTGTATGGTGAGTAAACGCACAAAGACGTAGCTACTCCACAGTCAGCTGATCAGCGGCCACCCTCAAGGCCACACGCACTAATATTTCTCCTCCAACAATATTGTTTGTGGTGTTATTATGCTATATACACACATTATATATAAGTATCTACCTGTTTTATTCACCATACTTGTACAAATAAGCTGGTATGGTGCCCAAAGACCCTTTGTGGTCACAGGTAAACAACACGATAATTCTGCAGACGACGCTCCTCTCACCAAAATGGCGGCTCTCAACCTACTCCTCTCGCTGTTATCTCACACTATACACACGTTATATGTAAGTATCTACATTTGTGTTCACCATAGCGAACCACTAAGCTGGTATGGTGAGTGCAGTCAATAAATGGTGGCCACACACAGTCAGAAGACAACGCCACAATCCTCCCTCCACAGCCGTACTCCTCCCTCCATCGAGCACAGCGCTAAATATCTCCACAATCAAGCTGTTATCAGAATCCTGGTCAGTTTTATCAAATTCAGGGGGCTTCAGTAATACTATCACTGCTAAATAATAGCAGTATCACTTATATTTTGGCATTTGTAGGCGATGCTGTGGTCACAAGCTGAACAGCGGTACTGTGAGCTCGTGCTGCGTGCGCCAGCCTTGGTGGCTGGCGCAATACTGACGTTCTCACTCTCAAGAATGTTGGGCTGGATTTTTTTCTAGGTGGGATCTGGCAACTATCAGTCGTGGCTGTACTATAGCTACCCCTATCCCAGGCGGGGTGTTTAAATTATAGCGCTAGACACGAAATCATATATAAATGATGTGCGCGATTTCGGTTTTGTCATTGATATCATTTATATATGATATGCGCGGTTTAAGGGTTAAAACTAGTCCCAACATAATAGCACAATAAATAGATTTTTAACAAATATTTTAAAATTTTGACCAAAAACGTATTTATAATCATATAAGTGTTCGGACATCAAGTTTCATGTTACATCTTTCATTTTGGTATCAAATTGTGCGCATTCTAAAGGCGCTTATTTTGATACTATTCCTAGGTCGATTGGATAAAAAATTAATTTTATACAAATATTTTTGTAGTGGATGCAAGTTCGGTCCAAAGTTAGGATTCAAGAGAAAAATAATAGACGCGAGTCCGGTCCAGAGTTACAGATAGTGTTAATTTATTGACGGATTTTTGTATTGTTAATTTATTGATACTCTTGTTAATTTATTGATGTATTCTTGAATTGTTTTCAGGATGCCACCAACATTTAGTGAAAAGAAGGGAAAGAAACGAAGAAACAAAAAACCACGCAAACCAAATAATGTATCCCAATCAGAGGTGAAGGATGGTGTCCGCATAACCGAGTTCCGAAGTGATAGTTTTAGACAAATAAGAGGGCCCCAGTTCAGAAATTTTACGGTAGAAAAGTTGTTGATCCAAAGTTGTTACAAAAGTACAGCAAAGGAACAGGTGTTGAGGTAAGTTAATATTTGTTCATTTGGCTTGGAGGCACGGCAGGGTAGTGGGTAATATATGTTTACACACCATTTTCAGATGTATCATTCTAGCAAACTTTTTCTTTTACCTTGATATTTTAATGGAGAAATAAAAAGTAAACAAATTTTGGTACTGTATAAAACAGTCGCCAGCTGTTCGTGAATTGTAATTATTGTAATTACAGTATTTTACTATATGAACTATAAAGATCATTAATATTAATTGTATAAGAGAACTGTGAATTTAATTATATCCTAAGTTATTTACCTCAGAGGTAATGTTGTTGATTTTGCACATTGAAATCACAGTAATGTAATTTGGGCGAGGAAAATCAGTAATCAAGGAGAAAATCGGTAGGAGCCAACGGATTTTCTCTTTGATACATCACGCTAATGAGATTTCATTGAGCATTTGATGACTCCTGCTGATGGTCACATGCATCATGTTAATAATGTGATTTCAGTGTGCATTTGAAGAGAAGCACTGGAGGTAGAACTGGTGGACCACAGTCAGAGTGCATGGTTGGGCTAAGCCCAATGCTAACCCCTGATTGGGCTAAGGTGGAAGCCTCAGGGCTCCTACTGGATTCAATTGAATCCCAGATTGCATTGCTTTTGACCATGTCGCGGTGTAGTGGTCTAGGGTGTGGACTTGTGAGTTCCAAGTACAGTGGAACCTCGATTAACGAGTTTTTCTAGTAACGAGCACGCCATTCGCATCAAATTTGTCTCTATCGACGAGCTCGCCTCTATTAACGAGCGAAACCACATGGTGCTTCCTAGCGTCTCGCGGGTTCTCGCAAATTCTCGGACGCCTCCGACGCCAGTGTTGTTGTTGTATCTCACACGACAAGCATCCCTCTGGATTTATTTGCTCTTTTCTTTGGGTTTTTAGTGGTTTTGCGACTACAATTTGTAACACACAATGTCTTCAAAGAAGCTGCTTGCTAAAGATAGTGTTGTCAAGAGGAAGACAGATACAATTACTGTGGATATGATCGAAGAAGGAAATTATAGCAAAGCATGAGTGTGGTGTCTGTGTGACTGATCTCACAATTGAGTATGGCATCATCAACAATTTACACCATTAGTAAGGGAATGAGGAGGTAAGGGAGGATGCTGCCTCTTCCACTGACATCACCCTGATCAAGCAGTGACAACCCGGTGTGTGAACATGTTTAATGACAATTTGCTGTCTCGTTTTAGGGACATCCTAAAACAAAGACAAAAGCAATTGTCAATAGAAAAGTTCTTTCCGAAAGTAGAGAAAAGAAGAGCCAGTGATAGTGAACCACAACCTGGTCCCAGTGGGGTGAAAATCCCAAGAAGAGAGAGCCCGCCTGACTCAGAGGTGGATTCTCCTTCCACACCATAACCCCTCTCCTCCATCCCACCTCCCCATCGTCTCCCTCAAGCCAGCAACGACTCTTCATAAGGTAAAGTAAACATTAAAACAGTGCAACAAAACATTTATAATTACATGTGCAGTATTATATTTACATTAAAAAATGTCATACAAGTATGGATGTTTTTGGGAGTGGAACGGATTAAATTTATTTCCTTTATTTTAAATGGGGAAATTTGTTTCCAAAGACGAGTTTTCCAGGTAACGAGCTCGGTGCCAGAACGGATTAAATTCGTTAATAGAGGTTCCACTGTATGTGGGTTCGAATCCTCTTCATGGCTCCTACTGATTTTTCTCATTGGTGATTTTGGTGGGAAATTCAAATCCCAGAATCCATTTGCAAGTTGTGCGAAGATGACCAAACCACACACCAGAAGATGAAGAGATGACAAGGTTTCGGTCCGTCCTGGACCAGTATCACAAGCGACTTGATAATGGTCCAAAACGGACAGAAACATCGTCGTCTCTTCGTCTTCTGGTGATTGGTTTGGTCATCATATCTTCAGCCACGTTACTGTGACTCATCGTCTGCAAGTTGTACTGAATACTTAAATGTTATGTAGTATTAATTGAAGTACAACAATATAAATTTTTAGTTTTTAATATTATTTTCTGAACAAGGCCTCCTTGGTTATGCCCTTGAATCATAACCACAGGTTCACTCAAATAATATTACAGCATGAGAATTAAGAAAAGTTCAGAAAGCCTATTGGCCCATTTGAAGCAATTCCTATTTATATTCATCCATATGTTTATCTTACACTTGAAATAATCAAGTGAACCTACGACTATTGTGACACTGGTAATTTGTTTCATACATTACTCGCCCTACTTTCAAACCTGTATTTACCCAGGTCTTTCCTGAATCTAAATCATCCATTTGTTTTGTGCTTTATTTTGTTATCTTGAGGTTATCTTGAGATAACCAGGCCTCCACCCCCAGGAAGCAGCCCATGACAGCTGACTAACACCCAGGTACCTATTTTACTGCTAGGTAACAGGGGCATAGGGTGAAAGAAACTGCCCATTGTTTCTCGCCGGCGCCCGGGATCGAACCTGGGACCACAGGATCACAAGTCCAGTGTGCTGTCCGCTCGGCCGACCGGCTCCCTGATTGTGTTAATATATTTAACACCTTGATAATATCTTTGAGCATCATCGAGACATACTTTATGAAGTGGTCTAGTGCTGTATTCCAGGGAGCGAGAAAGCACAGTAAGCATGCATACCCCAAACAAACACTGGAGAAAGAAACTCGCTACTATGACGTAATATAACACATCAAACCACTCGACACCCACTGATTCATTATTGAGATACTAATAATTTTTCTGGGAGGGTTTCCCTCAGTGGCTTATTGAGCCAACCAGATAGCTAACATGGGGAGCCACTGAGAAGGGGGGGGAGCCACTAGAAAGAGCCATTTTGTTACATTTAACGCTGAATTTTGTATTAATGCTCATTGTTCCTTTTATAAATTTAACCAATACTGTGTTGATCTGATTGTTCACTCTGATAAGAGAATTAAGCTTCTTATTATGACATTTTCTTCCTATTTAATTAACACAGAAACCATGAGCCAGAACGTTCGATTAATGTTTGTTGATGGGCGACAGTATGGTAGTCATTTTTTGAATTGGATTTTATCTTACAGGTAAATAAAATTGGTCGTAAAAACTCGTACATTCAACACAAGTTGAGAAAGAGAGAAGCTAAAATTAAAGAGGCTGAAGAAGAAGCAGCCAGAGCAGAAATCCTACTAACAGGTGAGTCACTGGTGCATCGTAATCCCCGCTGATTACACGTGATGGGTTAATGATCAAGGCTAAACCCTCTCTTACTGCCAAGGCACTTTAGCTCTGTTGCACATAGTAGGATTTTTTAACTGTGTTGATTGTAATATGATATATTTTGCTGGTGTGGCAACACATAATGCCAGCAGAGGTTTCTTTTGAAGAGGTCAGTATGTAGTGAAAAACAAGTGTGGGAAAGCTTCAGATTTTGATGAGATTTTTGGAGAAGTGATACAATAAAATATAGAAAAGAGAATTACACTATTACACACAAAGATCACACTAACATGATGCATCAAATGAACAAATCCACAAGGGCCGTGACGAGGATTCGAACCTGCGTCCGGGAGCATCCCAGACGCTGCCTTAATCGACTGAGCTCAATCTGAGGTTAAGCTTTTAACCCTGTCGTAGCTCAGTCGATTAAGGCAGTGTCTGGGATGCTCCCGGACGCAGGTTCGAATCCTTGTCACGGCCCTTGTGGATTTGTTCAGAATGGAATAAGTATGGAAAAATTGTCAGATATCTTGGAGTAGCTGTATCGTGCCAGGTAATGGAAAATAGCTATGGTTGTATCACTTTATAAAAATAAAGGGGAACATAGTGAGTGAAAGAGTTAAATAAACATCAATCTACTAGTTGTATGGCAGGATAGTGATTGGAAGATAGGAGGTGAGAGACAAGATTTTATCACCCCACAGAGCAATTGCTTTCATTTGAGAGCATATGTAATGATCATGCTCTGCAGTTAATTATTTACGCACATTTTAAATTTTTGGGTGAAAAATCTATGAGATGAGACATTCGTAAAAGTTTGTTAGCCTCTGGACCCTCGGCATGTGAAGCTCCTTGTGCCTATAACATATTTGGCCACAAGGAATAAGTAGAGACACTATGGTAAAGAGAACCAGTAGTGTATAGGAACTCACTTGGCCCTAGCACATGATTAGCCTAGCTATTTGAAGATCATGGCCTCTTGGGTGAGTGCCTCCACTCACATGGGATTCTCACCACAGTCGCCTTCAGGGGCACAAAGCTGGGCATAGGCCTCCATGCCCTGATCAAGTAGTAAGCCCCTGGGACAATGTGTAATACACTGCAATAAGGTTTTGTCATGTTGACCAGACCACACACTAGAAGGTGAAGGGACGACGACATTTCGGTCCGTACTGGATCATTCTCAAGTCGATTGTGATGAGGAAATAGAGACAGGCAATAAATAGGCAAGAGAGAGCTGAGGAGCAAAGTAAGGTGTAGTAGAGGGGATGGTAATAATAATAAGAGCTGCAGAAGGCCTATTGGCCCTTCGTCCCTTCACCTTCTAGTGTGTGGTCTGGTCAACATACTTTAGCCACGTTATTGTGACGCATCGCCTGCTTAAGGTTTTGTCATCATCTTGAGCAAGTGATAGATGTAAACTGCTGTGAGAGTGAATTGCACCCACCTGAACCAATTGAATTCACAGTCCCGAATAAAAGTTGCAGCACCTGCAAAAGTCCACAAACGTGAAGTCCGTCCATGGTAGGAAGAATGTGTATTGACAGGACCACCACTCTGTGAAATCACAAGAATCTCTACAGGTGGTAGAGGCCATTTGAGGAGGACAAAGTTAACTCTGTCGTGAACTTTGCCAACTTGACTCGTACAAGCTGTTGCTCTTATATGCTGCAAGTGTGGGCGTGGTCCCTCTACAATGTCATGTTCTGTAATCGTGTCAACATGAAGAGGGGACTGAAAACTGTGAAGCCAAGTGAGATGTGTGTTCGTGAGTGAAGTGACACTGCCGGCCACAACTACCATGTGTTTGTGAGTGTGTGTCTGATTGTTTTAATACCTTCTGGAGTTCTGGAGTTAGAGGATGAGAATTAAGCTCATGTGTGAGGAGTTGGTGAGAACAAATATTTAGAGTGTGTTGCATAATGGAGAGTTTTCTTGAGGCATTTTGATGTCAAGCAGACAGACATGCATAATCCAGGACAGAAGCTTGTATAATATAACTTGACTCAACTCTCCATATACAGAAACAAGTGGCGAGTTAGTGGCACAAGAAGATTCATACACTTCCCATATTACACAAAGGGACATCAAGGATGCTGTTGACATTACTTCAGCTGCCAAAAGCTTTGATCTTAAGCTTAACCAGTTTGGTCCCTATAAGTAAGTGATTTACTACTTTGTATCTTAGTCACATTATTACAAAAATTTAAATATTATGAACAAATCCACAAGGGCCGCGACGAGGGTTTGAACCTACGTCCGAGAGGATCCCAGACGCTGCCTTAATCGACTGAGCTACGACATGGTTAAAGCCCTTGTGGATTTGTTCACTTGATGCATCACGCTATTGCAATTTCTGTGTGTACTGTATTGTGAGAATTTAGGATTGAATTACGTGGCCAAAATCTGTATTGAAATTAATTTGTCGGTATAATTTCTCTGCTTCTTAAACACTTTAAACTGTTTCATTAATTAGGATGCAGTTCACCCGAAATGGCCGACATCTCTTGTTGGGAGGAAGAAAGGGTCATTTAGCAGCCATGGACTGGGTTACAAAAAAGCTCCACTATGAAATCAATGTCATGGAATCCATCCATGATGTTTGTTGGCTCCACACGGAGCAGATGATGGCCGTTGCACAGAAGCAGTGGGTGTACATATATGATAACCAAGGAATTGAACTTCACTGTCTAAAAAGGATGGATAAAGTTCTGAAGCTGGAATTTCTTCCATATCATTTTCTCCTATGTACCGCTGTAAGTTTGATGTTCATATCACAACTACCATGTGCTTGTTGAGGTTTGGCCTTGAGAATCACCAATATGAGAGTACTTGCTTCCCTTGATTCATGTCAAGGATGCGTCTTAGACAATCAGGATGTAAATCGAAATGACATGAATTAACCCCTTAACTGCGTTGCCTCCAAATATGACACCCCCGCAGTGCGCAGGAAATAAATTCTCTGGAAAAAAATTCTTTTTTCTTTTTAAAGTGTCAGAAACCCTTCCCTCAGTATGGGTATGTAGAAAAAAAATCGAAATTGTACTTACTTTGTTGGCTGCTATGGGGTCCGTAAGTTGGGGCGTGACGTCATCATTCCCTGTTCGCCCGTGACGTACGCTCCCGGGGCCAGTAGGGCGCTCGGGGCGGGGCGTGTGAGTTGCCGCGAATATATTTTCGTTCATTTTTTTCGCACAGTTCCAAATACATTTTATTTGTTTTTACGTGCTAATCCTATGTATAGTGAACACGTACACTATATTATGGCAGTAAAACATCCGTACTGTCCGAAGACACTGTGTTACGTGCATGACACTTGTGTACACATATGCAGCACATATTTACTATGTATCATGCTAATTTATGTATATATACAATCTATTTACACACTATACACTGTCACACACTATATACATTCACCATCAACACACTCAGAACACCGCGAGTGAGAGCTGCCACACCCAGCCAGCCCTCCCTCACTTCTCCAACATTGTATTCGCCAACTTTGCCCCCTCCCATCATACAGTTATTCACACCAATGTTTCATGTTCATTTATGTATATTTACAACATATGTACACACTATACACTGTCACACACCATATACATTTACCATCAACACATTCAGAACATCGCGTAGCAGCTGCTTCGCCAATAGGAGCTGCCTCGTATGGGCCAATAGGAGCTGCCTCATATGGGCCAATAGGAGCTGCCTCGTATGGACCAATAGGAGCTGCCTCGTATGGGCCAATAGAAGCTGCCTCGTATGGGCCAATATGAGCTGCCTCGTATGGGCCAATAGGAGCTGCCTCATATGGGCCAATAGGAGCTGCCTCATATGGGCCAATAGCAGCTGCCTCGTATATGCCAATAGCAGCTGCCTCGTATGGGACAATAGGAGCTGCCTCGTATGGGCCAATAGGAGCTGCCTCGTATGGGCCAATAGGAGCTGCCTCGTATGGGCCAATAGGAGCATTTGGCCATGAACATATTCAGAACACCTCGAGTGAGAGCAGCCACACCCAGCCAGTCTTCCTCACTCCAACATCTTACTCGCCAACATTGCTCCTCCCACCATACTGTTATAGTTCTTATTACACATGTTCTATATACCTATCTACATGTTTTATTTATCAGAACTATGCAAGTAATCCGGTATTGTGTCCAAAGAGTACAGTGGCCACCATACACTGCATGAAAAATCACACAGCAGACGACGCTACGATTACGTCACCTCCCTCACCAAAATAGCTCCTCTCGACATTCTCTTGTTGCAGTTCTTACACTATATACACACACTATATATACCCATGTACATATGTTTTGCCCATAGCGAACTACTAAGCTAGTATGGTGAGCAAAACAAGAGTGGCTGCCACACGCACACAATGAGGCTACCTCAATTCTCGCCCTCCCTCCCTCACCAAAATTCCTCCTTCCACAATACTACGCATAACGCTAATTATAACCACAATCCTGGTCACTAATTCCTGTAAATGAATAATTGACCACACATTTATTTTGAAAAGGTACCTAAGAAATCATTTGAAGATTCCTAGATGGACGAAATAAAGCTGTGGCTAGCGCTGTGAACATCGTGAACAGCATTGAATCACTGATATTTGAACATTGTACCCAGTCCCCAGTACCCAGTACCCAGTACCCAGTACCCAGTGAACCGTGGACATCTTCAAGAGGAAACTAGATTTATTCCTCCAAGGAGTTCCGGACCAGCCTGGCTGTGGTGGGTATGTGGGCCTGCGGGCCGCTCCAAGCAACAGCCTAGTGGACCAAACTCTCACAAGTCAAGCCTGGCCTCGGGCCGGGCTTGGGGAGTAGAAGAACTCCCAGAACCCCATCAACCAGGTATCAACCAGGTATCAACCAGTCATTATCACACTCAGGCTCTTCTATAACACTATCATAGCTAAATAATACAAGTTATATATATTTGACATTATTAGGCGATGCTGTGGTCACACGCTGAACAGCAGTGCTGTGTGCTCATGCTGCGAGCGCCAGCCTTGGTTGCTCACTCACTACTGAGGCTCTCACACCCGGGAATGTGGACCACGATTTTTTTTAAAGATGGCGTCTGTTTACAAGAGCCCTGAGGAAGCTGATGTGAACCCCATGTAGCCGCGGGAGTTTTGAATGGAACGTGAAAAATACAAATACCCGGAGGCGCGTTGCGCAAACCAGACGTGAGCCTGCAGGCGCGTTGCGCAGTTTAAGGGTTAAAAAAAAACATTAGCTCCTGCCTGGACATTGGTGCCCTTGGGGGAGGATTTGCTGTTGCAGGGTTTGAGGACTTCGTATCCCCTTTCCCAATATGAGTTTGATATGAGTTCGCCCCCCCCCCCCCCCCCCACAACTCGCCTCTTCCGGAGGATTTTCACCTCTCGGATTTTCCCTGCAGAGGTTCGGGAGGCTCTTGGGCTCCTGCGAGACCCCCAACTTTGCCTCTGTGATGGACCCAGTCTCTTTTGAAATCGGTTCCTCTTCCCCTTATTGGATGTGTTATGAGGTTCCGGTGTCATCCTGGCTGGCAGACTGCATTTTCTTTTCTCTTGGAATGTGGCATGTTTTTTTTTTGTACCCGCACGCTGGATTGGCGGGAGGTTTCCACTGTGTTACAGGTTTACTTGGGGGGGGGGGGATAGGCACTTATGAGCACCTCGATGTGTGCCTTTACACCCCTATGCTTCCTCGTGAGGTTAGCTTGCTCCAGTTGCACTCAGCTTCCATGGTTGTGGAGGATCTTTACGCTTATACTCACCTCTTGTTGATTGAGAGCGGGGATTGGGGGTTGAGCTCTGGCTCTTTGGTTCCGCCTCTCAACTGTCAATCAACTGGTGTACAGATTCCAGGGCTGGCTTGCTTGCTTGATACTTGCTTGATGGGGTTCTGGGAGTTCTTCTACTCCCCAAGCCCGGCCCGAGGCCAGGCTCGACTTGTGAGAGTTTGGTCCACCAGGCTGTTGCTTGGAGCGGCCCGCAGGCCCACATGCCCACCACAGCCCGGCTGATCCAGAACTTCTCTTAGAAAACAGTCCAGTTTTCTCTTGAAGATGTGCGCGGTTGTTCCGGCAATATTTCTTATAGTCGCTGGAGGACGTTGAACAACCGCGGACCTCTGATGTTTATACAGTGTTCTCTGATTGTGCCTATGGCACCTCTGCTCTTCACTGGTTCCATTCTGCATTTTCTTCCATATCATTCACTCCAGTATGTTGTTATTTACTGTGTAGATTTGGGACCTGTCCCTCCAGTATTTTCCATGTGTATATTATTTGGTATCTCTCTCGTCTCCTTTCTAGAGAGTACATTTGGAGAGCTTTGAGGCGATGCCAATAATATAGGTGTTTTATCTTGTCTATGCGTGCCGTATATGTTCTCTGTATTCCCTCTATTTCAGCAATCTCTCCTGCTCTGAAGGGGAAGTGAGTACTGAGCAGTACTCGAGACGGGACAGCACAAGTGACTTGAAGAGTACAACCATTGTGATGGGATCCCTGGATTTGAAAGTTCTCGTAATCCATCTGATCATTTTTCTAGCTAACGCAATATTTGCTTGGTTATGCGCTCCCTAAACGTTAGATCATCGGACATCATTATTCCCAAATCCTTGACATGGTGTTTTTCTACTATGGGGAGATTCGATTGTGTTTGTACCTGTTTTATGTTCAGATCCTCATTTTTGCCGTACCTGAGTACCTGAATTTATCACTGTTAAACATCATGTTATTTTCTGCTGCCCAATCTGGTTGATACCTGGTTGATACCTGGTTACCTGGTTGATGGTGTTCTGGGAGTTCTTCCACTCCCCAAGCCCGGCCAGGCCAGACTTGACTTGTGAGAGTTTGGTCCACCAGGCTGTTGCTCGAGCGGCCCGCAGGCCCACACACCCACACACAGCCCGGTTTGTCCAGCACTCCTTGAAGGAAACAATCTGTTTCCTCTGAAGATGTCAACGGTTGTTCCTCGTAATATTTCTGATGCTTTGTTGAAAACT
Organism: Procambarus virginalis; assembly: GCA_020271785.1. Lineage (NCBI taxonomy): Eukaryota > Metazoa > Arthropoda > Malacostraca > Decapoda > Cambaridae > Procambarus > Procambarus virginalis. The sequence continues at coordinate 1,164,088 of WNGS01163002.1, read as the reverse complement.
TTGTTGACATCTGCTTGTAACTTTTCAATGTCTTCAGCAGAGGTAATTTTCATGCTGATTTTTGTGTCATCTGCGAAGGATGACACGAAGCTGTGATGTGTATTTTTGTCTATATCTGATATGAGAATAANCCAGTTATTGCTCTATTATTATGGGACTAGTTTTAAAATACACGCCTTTTTATTGCGAACAATTTGATACCAAAATGAAAGACGTAACAGGAAAATTGATGTTATCAAACTGAACGAGTATACACATTAGGTTGCAGTGTACAAATTGGTGCTCGTTCACGGGTAACTTTAGGATTTTCTGCGGGGAGGCACTCCAAATTTTTGTACATTATATTCATACACATCTGTAGAGAATTTAATTGCGAACACAATGATACCAAAACGAGCGACGTAGCACGAGAATTAAGGTGAGAAAAATGGAACGAGTATGCACATTTTACTGATATTGTGCGCTCATGAGTAACTTTTGCCGACTTTAGGCTTTGCTGTTGGGAGTCATGCCAGGCTTTTGGACATTATATTTATACACACCTGTAGGGAATTTAATTGCGAACACAATGATACCAAAACGAGCGACGTAGCACGAGAATTAACCCTTACACTGCTCAGAGGTCCTGGGGACATTTACACCCCTGTGCGCAAGAAAAAAAAAAATTCAAAATTTTTTTTCGTCTTCTAAACATGTTAATTTGTGTCCCCTGAGCACGGGAAAAATAGCAAAAAAATCGTAGGTGACATATTTTGGGCGCAATTGATCGAAGAAGTCTGGCAAAAAGTGGGCGTTGACAGAGCGGTTGACAGAGCGGTCGTCAGGGCCGGTCAGCGTCACCCGCGCTGACAGATGGGAGTTGCCACAAAGATATTATTACCTAATTGTTTCAATGTCTCCGATTGATTTTTTCTTAGTTTTTTGCAGTAATATTATTCAATAGTGTGTATTGTAATATATTTATATAATAAAAGTGGTGAATAATTGCTATACTCAAACGTATGGTGTGCATATTAGTAATTCAATTATTATGTTCATAAAACAATAAACAAATAGTTTTGCTGCTATTACACTCTATACACAGGTTATATATAAGTATCTGCATATTTTGGTCACCATAACGAACCACTAAGTTGGTATTGAGAGTCGAAAAGCAATGAGGAGTGACCGCCACACACCAGCCAGTCACTCGCTGCCACTCCCTCAACACACGCACTAAACTTTCTCCCCCAACAATACCATTTGTGGTGTTATTACACTATATACAGACGTTATATATAAGTATGTATATATTTTGTTCACCACAACTGTACAGCTAAGCTGATATAGTTAGTTCAGGCACTAAGAGTCGTCGGTATACACAGCTGGCGGCTCCCTCACTCATTCAAGGTCACACACACACTAAACTTTCTCCCCCAACAATACTGTTTGCAGTGTTATTACCCTATATACACATATTATATATAATTATCTACATGTTTTATGCACCGTAACTGGACACCTAAGCTTGTAGTGCGCCCAAAGAGCATAGTGGCCACTCTCTAAACAGCTAGACAAATCGTGCAGACGTCACCTCCGTCACCCAAATGGCTCCTCCCAGCATAATCCTTTTGCTGTTATTACACTAATACACACATTATATATAAGTATTTACATTTGTGTTCACCATAGAGAACCACTGAACTGGTATGGTGAATGTAAACAATAACAGGTGGCCACACAGTCAGTAAACGATGCTGTCTCCCTCCGTCCCTCAGCATCACTCCTCTCATAGCGCTAATTATTACAACAATCCTGCTATTATCACAACACTGGTTATTTATATCACAGTCACGGGTCATCTGTAATATTGTCATCACTAAATAATAACAGTTATATATTTATTTTGACATTTTTCGGTGATGCTGTGGTCACAAGCTGAACAGCAATGCTGATCGCTCATGCTGCGTGCGCCAGCCTTGGTTGCTCCAACAGTACTGTGCCTCTCACACCTGAGAATATTGCCCACGATTTTTTTTTTAAATGGCGTCTGTTTACAAGAGCCCTGAGGAAGCTACTGTGAACCCCGTGTAGCCGCGGGCCATTTGAATCGGGAATGGCACCCTATGGCGTATATATACGCCATGCGCACCGTCGGACATGTTACTCAGGGCGTATATATACGCCATGCGCAGTTTAAGGGTTAAGGTGAGAAAGCTGAAAGAGTATACACATTTAGGTGTCACCGTGCGCTTGCCCACACGCTCGCCCACACGTCGGGTGCATGACCCCTAAGTTGACCACGTGCCTGCCCGGTGACCGATAGTGTTAATGTTACTTTTACTTTCATCAATGTCCCAAAAATGTTTTTATTTTTATTTTATTTTTTTTCTCCTTTCTTTATTCTGATTTGTTGTACCCTTTACATCCTGGAGAGTGGGGTTCTCCAGGATGTATACCCTTCCTTAACTATGTAAGATAGAATAAAATTGGTCAACAAATAAATCAGTCACAACTCGCAGAACTTGGGACCTTAAACTTTTTCAAATACTATTTTCTTTGTGTCTTTAGGTTGTTTTGATGATTAAGGACCAGATTAGGGCTTTTTCACTTATATAAAGTATACCCTAAATAAATCCCCTAAATCATTATAATTATTATAATTATCCCTATATATTTTTTTTTTGGGGGGGGGTTATTTTTTCTATTATTTTTCTATAATGGAGGAGAGCCGCAACCGACACAAAACATGATGCACCCCTGGCCGAACCAACCAAGAATCAACAATCCAGGGACCCCTCCGGAACGCAGCAGTCTCATTCTTCGCCAGAAAAAAGAAGACTGCAGATGAACAAACCGATCACCCCGACCGAAAGAGCAGAAACCTCTGCGCCGGAGGAGGAGAGCATGAAGCTCACCACCCGACCCCCAGAGGCCAATGCCAAAAGGAAAAGAGCCTTCGAAAAACAATCCGGGAACCGAAGGGGCCACAACAAAACGAGGAGAAGAAAGAAAAGAGAGCACTCTGTCCAGGATGACCAGGATGGCTCAGGCGGCGCATGAGCAGGCCGAGGTGAAACAACGTCCAAGACAGCTTGTGAAACGGCGCAGACGTGACATCAATAACGAAAGCAAGCTGAAGCGGCTCTGCCAGCGCCGCACGATACGAGGCGACAGTATTAGGCATAACAAGACGGTCCTGGAACAACCAAGAGAGAAAGGACAACACCACCCTAACAGAAAGCGAAGTACAACGACGAAGACGTAAGAAGAATCGGAAGGATCGCCAGGAAACTTCATACTACTGCCGAGACAAAGCCCGCAGGTGGGACACTAATAAGGAAGCCACCTGATCTGAGATGATGATAAACTCGAGTCAAAAATACCGTACGCGAAGACTCGAGGAGAAGATCGAACCAGCCATGTGACATACCGGTCTGATCTGCTGGAAGAGGTGGAGCCACGGAAAAACCTCCGGGTTCGGACACAGAGCAAGCAGCGCCTGAAACCACAGCTGGGCCGGCCACCAAGGGGCCAAGAGGACAACTCTCCCCTGGTAAGTCTCTAAGCGAGTCAGAACCTGGAGCAACAGCTGAACCAAGGGAAAGAGGTACAGGAACCCCCACCTCGACCAGTCCTACCGAAAGGCATCGACCCCGATGGCCACGCAGTAGGGAAAAGGTGCCACATACAGGGGAAGGCGCCGCAACCACACCTGGTTGACACCGACGCGAAGAGGTCCACCTCGGGGCGTCCGAACATCTGGCAAAGCCAACGGAAGGAGTCGGCGTCGACTGTCCATTCCGTGGAGAGGGGAACAAAACGAGACAGTAAAACGAACAACACAGGCAGACCCTGAGGAACTTGTGGGAGGTAACCCCAAGCTCCAAGGGCAGTACTTACAAGGCACCTAGGGAAGGGAATCCTAGGCGCATGCAGCCCGAGTACTGAGGAATAACTCCTGGCTCTCACACCCTGGAGTACAGCAGCCACACTCCAGGCACAGCGCCGCAAAAAGACTGGAGCCAGAGCACACAACCGAGCCGATAGCATCAGCCTCAAGAACTAGGGTGTGGATCGCCGGTGCCGTAGGTCTGGGGCTGCCCCTTCCCCTTCTGGGGAGGGGGCTGTGCAGACAGCGGTACGATGACAGATGACGTCATACTAGTTTGCTTGTTTTTGTTTGGGGGAGTTCTATCCACTCTTCGGCTTTTGGTTGCAATTTTCACCAGAATAGGGGTTTGTTTTGGGATGCCTACCTTTCTGGGTGCCTAACCCAGTCGATGGCAGACAGAATGCTTCCAATTACATGGAGGTTTCTATAGGCCATTGCTCCTTTGCCTCTCTAGAGGGGGCCAGGTTCTGGCTCGTGGTCCCCGGTAGGCCCATGAGAACTCCA
>WNGS01163002.1:1099504-1135131 GCA_020271785.1 Procambarus virginalis | reverse complement strand
GTACCTGGCGTTTACAATCATCTTTCCATTGTTTTTCCTTTGTTTCATCCCACCATCCTTGAGCAGTCATGTAGGCACGTAAGCGTGCAATAGGGTGCTGTGTTGAGTCCCATTGACGCACCTCATCTACAGAGCGGTAAGCCGAGCTGTCATCTGATGTGCTATGGTGGCCAATTCTAAGAATGATACAACATAAATATATAATTACAGCACTGAACAATAAAAAAATGAGTAACATTAATTTTAGCATTTTATCAGCCATGATGTGTAGATTGCATAATCACTTTTGCAGTGAAAATTGGGCCATGAATGCAAAGTTTTAAGCATTCCATCTGATTATATTTCCACATCTCTGTGTTTAGACTGACAGAAATAATTGTAAGGGCTAAATAGGAATTTCTGTCTTAAACCATCTATTAGTCACAATCAATTTGCATTAAAATATACTATCAAAGGTTGGTAATTTGGATTTTGGCAACTTGAATCTCCTAGTAATCTAAATAAATTCACATTTGAGTTTTTGATCTTATAACTCAATAGAAGTTTAGAGAAGTGAGATTTCTGCTGAATAAAAACATAAAAAGATTGAATTCGAACTATAAGTACTATTATTTTAGACAAATGGGTTTTTGAAAATGGGACCTAGCAGACTGTCATGATACCTTGTCCAAAGGACACAGGATTTTACCTTAGGGGACAACCTCTGAAAATACTGTATGAGCTCGCTAACCCAGATGATGGGCTTATCCAGATGGGTGGTCCTTCCCATATAGTCTGGATAATGAAGCTCATACAGTACAGTATTGTCAAACTAAAAAACCCTAAAATGGTACAGCAGACAAGTTATTATGTAATTACAAAGGTCAGATACAGCTGCAGTACCTGTAAGTCATAGCTTCTATGAGAACTGGCCGATTTTCCGTAATGGTAATGTGACGTGCAGCTTTGGTGACATTGTACACGGCAAAAACGTCATTGCCATCGACACGAATGGTGGCCATTCCATATGCTGGTCCTCGAGCCGCTACACCATCGCCACGATACTGCTCACTCGTCGGGGTCGAGATGGCATACCCATTGTTACGACTGAAAAGTAATCAATTTCACGACAAGTTATAAAATATTTGAGCTTGGATAATATTTTATAAGTGCATATTTGGAGTGTGTTAATAGGAGATTTGGCCTATAGTGGTGGATGGTACATATATATACAATTAACTCAATCATTTTCTGTATTCACTATAATGTTTAAATGCCACACACTTTAATAAGAATGTTATCAAAAAGCACAAAGCCTGGGAGACCATAGAGCACCATCCGTGTCACCGAGTACTCATGAGTATTCAAGGGAAAGGAGGGGTAGCTAGCTGCCTGTCCCCTGACACAATGAATTATATGAATTATTATTTAATGACAGTGTCACTACAACTTTGTAAGAGGTAAACAGTGGGAGTAGCTGTGGTGTTGTACACACAGCAGGAGTAAGTAGTAGAAGTAGCTGTGGTGTTGTACACACAGCAGGAGTAGTAGAAGTAGCTGTGGTGTTGTACACACAGCAGGAGTAAGCAGTAGAAGTAGCTGGGGTGTTGTACACACAGCAGGAGTAAACAGTAGAAGTAGCTGGGGTGTTGTACACACAGCAGGAGTAAACAGTAGAAGTAGCTGGGGTGTTGTACACACAGCAGGAGTAAACAGTAGAAGTAGCTGGGGTGTTGTACACACAGCAGGAGTAAACAGTAGAAGTAGCTGGGGTGTTGTACACACAGCAGGAGTAAACAGTAGAAGTAGCTGGGGTGTTGTACACACAGCAGGAGTAAACAGTAGAAGTAGCTGGGGTGTTGTACACACAGCAGGAGTAAACAGTAGAAGTAGCAGGGGTGTTGTACACACAGCAGGAGTAAACAGTAGAAGTAGCTGGGGTGTTGTACACACAGCAGGAGTAAACAGTGGAAGTAGCTGGGGTGTTGTACACACAGCAGGAGTAAACAGTGGAAGTAGCTGGGGTGTTGTACAAACAGCAGGAGTAAGCAGTAGAAGTAGCTGGGGTGTTGTACAAACAGCAGGAGCAAGCAGGTAAACAGTGGAAGTAGCTGGGGTGTTGTACACACAGCAGGAGTAAGCAGTAGAAGTAGCTGGGGTGTTGTACAAACAGCAGGAGCAAGCAGGTAAACAGTAGAAGTAGCTGGGGTGTTGTACACACAGCAGGAGTAAGCAGTAGAAGTAGCTGGGTGTTGTACAAACAGCAGGAGCAAGCAGGTAAACAGTGGGAGTAGCTGGGGTGTTGTACACACAGCAGGAGTAAGCAGGTAAACAGTGGGAGTGGCTGGACTGTTGTACAAAAAAGTACGAATCTGTTAATTTTTGGACATTTCTGATAAAAAATTTGACTAAGTAATGTATGGGAGTGGACCCCATATGATTCAGATTACTGAGCACAGCAGTATAAAATAAGCGATGCTGTTACTAATGAGTTTTAACTCTTACTTTTGCATCTACAATTATCCCTACTTCTAGTCCTGTTACTACTACTATTATTACTAAGCAACAACAAGTCAACATAGGTTGTGAAATCAAAATCTCATAATTATTAAACAGCAATAATCCCACCCACTGAGTAGGGTCTGAAGGCCTGAGAAAAAGATAAGAGCTTCTATGTCACTGCTACTCTTTAACCAACCCAACCTAACTTTACCTAGCTTAATGAAAATAAGAGATAGAATGAGATGTGTGATGTCACTATCATGCTAAAATGTTTATGCCAGTACAGGTTTTGGATCCTACTGCACCCACCAGAAGAAGATTACAGGACACTCAAGGGTTGCAGAGAAATTGAATGCAGCGTGAGCATCACCTTCACTGGACGTTCCTTCTCCAAAGTAACAGATGACACACTTGCCATTTTGGGCGCGCTTGTAGGCGTATGCACTTCCAACAGCTAAGTGGGCAAAAATACAAAGTAGATGTTAAACAAAACTTTAGAAGACAAAATAAGCATTTCTTCTCCTCTTGTTCCACAGTTATATATCTGAACTCGTACAACCATTGCACAAAAAAATCACTCAAACGTGATACGGGAATATCTATGAGGAAACATTGAAGCTGTACACGAGGAGTTCAGGAAAACTGGTTTGATCCCATCGTACAGCTTCAATAATCTCTAATATAAGCACTTATGATTTTCACACAAGATAGGTCAGAGGTTAAAAGTATGATTGACACATATCTGGAACCCCCAAGAATTCTTGGAACGAACTACTGTACTATGATTTATAGCATGGAATATGTTTTTAAAATTAAAAAATAAACTTCTTTTAGTGGACGCACCAGCCTCAGTGGCCCCAGGAAGCACGCTAGGAGAAGTGGTGTTGGCATCAATTCTTTCATGGTGCAATACAACTTAGTTGTCTGCTTAAATATCACCACATTCACATTACAATTTAAACACACACGTGTTTAACCCTTAAACTGCGCAATGCGCCTGCAGGCTCACGTCTGGTTTGCGCAACGCACCTCCGGGTATTTGTATTTTTCACGTTCCATTCAAAACTCCCGCGGCTACGTGGGGTTCACATCAGCTTCCTCAGGGCTCTTGTAAACAGACGCCATCTTTAAAAAATATCGTGGTCCACATTCTCGGGTGTGGGAGCCTCAGTAGTGAGTAAGCAACCAAGGTTGGCGCTCGCAGCATGTGCCACAGCACTGCTGTTCAGCGCGGGACCACAGCATCGCCTAATGTCAAAATATATATATAACTTGTATTATTTAGCCATGATAGTATTATAGAAGAGCCTCAGTGTGATAATGACTGGGTACAATGTTCAAATATCAGTGATTCAATGCTGTTCACGATGTTCACAGTGCTAGCCACAGCACCACAACATTATTTCGTCCATCTAGGAATCTTCAAATGACTAATTAGGTTCCTTTTCAAAATAAACTTGTGGTTATCTTGACATTATCTTGAGATGATTTCGGGGCATTAGTGTCCCCGCGGCCCAGTCCTCAACCAGGCCTCCACCCCCAGGAAGCAGCCCGTGACAGCTGACTAACCAACCCGTCCTCTTAAAAATAACGTCACTTTTGGCTCGTATGCGCGCTATGGCCAAATCTGGACGTAATTTGAAATGAAATCGACTCACAAAAGTGACGTACTGTTCCGTTTTCTGTTTGAGTCGTCCGGCCGACTCTGTAAGGTTAGAATAGATGACTTTCAATTAACGTTTTTCATACCGTTTTGAAACTTTATGAGAATTTCCTGCCCACCTAACCTATCAGAGGACCCTTAACTTACTATTGTTGAAAAAAAAAATCCCAAATTTATTTTCATTTTTTTCATTTACAAATTACGTCCAAATTCGGCCATACGGGCAAACGGCCAAAAGCGACATTTTTAAGAGGACAGGTTGGACTAACACCCAGGTACCTATTTTACTGCTAGGTAACAGGGGCATAGGGTGAAAGAAACTCTGCCCATTGTTTCTCGCCGGCGCCTGGGATCGAACCCAGGATCACAAGTCCAGTGTGCTGTCCGCTCGGCCGACCGGCTCCCCCGGTGGTCAATTATTCATTTACAGGAATTAGTGACCAGGATTGTGATAATAGCAGGATTATGGTTATAATTAGAGTTGTGCGTAGTATTGTGGAAGGAGGAATTTTGGTGAGGGAGGGACGGAAAGAATTGAGGTAGCCTCTGTGTGTGTGTGTGGCAGCCACTCTTGTTTTGCTCACCATACTAGCTTAGTGGTTCGCTCTGGGCAACACATATGTACATGGGTATATACAGTGTGTGTATATAGTGTAATAACAGCAACAGGAGAATGTTGAGAGGAGCTATTTTGGTGAGGGAGGTGACGTTGTAATCGTAGCGTCGTTTGCTGTCTGCTGTGTGATTTTTCATGCAGTGTATGGTGGCAACTGTACTGTTTGGACACAATACCGGCTTACTTGCATAGTTCTGGTAAACAAAACATGTAGATAGGTATTTATAACATGTGTAAATAGTGTAATAAGAACAATAACAGTATGGTGGGAGGAGCAATGTTGGCGAGTAAGATGTTGGAGTGAGGGAGACTGGCTGGGTGTGGCTGCTCTCACTTGCGGTGTTCTGAATGTGTTGATGGTGAATGTATATAGTGTGTGACAGTGTATAGTGTGTAAATGGATTGTATATATACATAAATTAGCATGATACATAGTAAATATGTGCAGCATATGTGTACACAAGTGTCATGCACGTAACACAGTGTCTTCGGACAGTACGGATGTTTTACTGCCATAATATAGTGTACATGCTCATTATACATAGGATTAGCACATAAAAACAAATAAAATATATTTGAAACCGTGCGCAAAAATGAACATAAATATAGTCGCGGCAACTCGCGCGCCTCGCCCCGGGCACCCTACTGGCCCCAGGAGCATACGTTACGGGTGAACGGGGAATGATGACGTCACGCGCCAACTTACAGACCGCATAGCAGCCAAAGTAAGTACAATTTCATTTTTTTTTACATACCCATACTGAGGGAAGGGTTTTTGATACTTTAAAAAATCAATAGCATTTTTTCCAGAGAATATATTTCCTGCGCACTAGGGGGGTGTCATATTTGGAGGCAACACAGTTAAGGGGTTAAATGGTCATTTATAGTCATCTGCCTCATATCCACTGGTCTAGTGCAGTACTGTATAGTACACGTAGTGTTCCTTTTTGGCACAAATATTCATCCTGGTCACAGCACAGATAATGTGCCTGGTAAAATCCATAACATTCAGCATTTTCTTAGCATATATAATTGACAAACACTTGTAAGGAACTAGTTTCTGCATGGACCACAGGAGGCATTCCAGGGTCCAGCTCATAGTTTCCGATGACAAGCTGAAGATGGCAAGCTAGTCTAGCTCAATGTTGTCTGTCTTAACCCTTAAACTGCGCACAGGGATGTAAATGTCCTCAGGACCCCTGAGCAGTGGAAGGGTTAAGACACCTTGGGGCCTCAAACCACAGCCCATACAACATTCAACACAGCTTGACCGACTGGAGCTGGTATTTGGGCTCGTTGACCAGTGTAGCAAGTCGAGGATCCCCGGATAGTAGGAAAGTTGGGCAACTTAAGAGCACTACTGAGCCAGTCATCAAGGGAGGCCAAGACATATCCTCAGATTACTTATTTATATTTGTTTATTTAAAAAAATGACTTTCTAAATTTAGCCAATAACATTTTACCCTTCACTGTTTATGCTACCTACCTTCTCTACATTTTCTTGGGTAACCAATAATTTTTATTTTCTAATCTTGTGCAGCATTATGTAATTATCCAAAAAAAAGGAACCAAGCTGGGAAGACTATTTAGCACCATCTGAGTAGCAGGATATTCTAAGAGTTAAAATATCACTTAATGCCATGATAAAAAATATTCACCAAACTTGTCCAGCAAGTTAACTGATTAGTGCTAAATTTCATAGACAAAAAAAAAATAACTAGGCAAACCAAAAGTAATAATGCTATCATTGAATTAGCAGCTAAAGAGATTTGAAATTTTTTTTGGCATCAAGCTCTGAAAAAACAAACAAAATCTAGTGAAAGTCATACAAGAATACAACAACAAATACAGCTACTGCAGCAGGACTTTCTCATACAGGTTCAGTGGTCAGTGAAAACATATTCCTGTTCTCGGGGGAGGGGGGGGGGGGGGCAGGAAACTTGCAGTCAAGCTTATCGAGGTCTCCCCCCGGGTCAACTACCGACCTTCCAAGATGCAGGCCACAACAATGGTCTAAATCCTGGCTACATATTCTACAGCTAGGTGGAGAGAGATATGAGGTGTAATCACACCCTGGCTCCTCGAGTGAGAGTCTAGAACATCCCCCCCCCCCCCCCGTGTACTACACACCTTGAGGCATCTGCGTGGCTAATGGTGAAGAAATGGTGACAAAGTTGTGCTCGTGGGACCCATAATGGACTGGCATCTGTCTCCCCTTGCCTTTATCTCCTTCATTGCCATAACATTGGTTCATAAAGCGGTCCAGGGGGAACCCTCGCCACATCAGTACACCTGTTGAAACAACACGTTGATATTAGTCTTACCATTTGCATCAAAAACATAAGAATAAAGGAAACTACAAAAGGCCTATTTACCTATACAAGGCAGCTCCTATTTGCTCATATGAGCTTGATCGTGATAGCCCATACATGGCAGCTCCTAATAGCCCATATGTTGCAGCTCCTAATAGCCCATATGTGGCAGCTCCTAACAGCCCATATGTGGCAGCTCCTAACAGCCCATATGTTGCAGCTCCTAATAGCCCATATGTGGCAGCTCCTACAACCCGTCCTCCGAATTGAAAGTACGATTTAATACTAAGTGTAATAAGTACACTTTCTTACTGTCATAAACAGTGCATAATTGCACTTACGGGGCTGTTACATTTACCCAACTCCCTCCCCCGATTTAATTCTCCTCGTTTTCTGTTAAAACACTCAGAATTTTAGGATGAAGTTTTCAACTTCAGGAAGCAATACACACGTTTTAAATATCAAGAATTTCTTTTTCAGGTTTATTAAACAATATAGATTTTATACAAAATTTTAAAATATCCTGAGTTTTTTTACAATTTATTGACATATTTTAGTTTTGTTTTATTTGTTTTATAAAACTGTAATATCAATATAGCTATAGGTTAAGTACTAATTGTAATTAAGAAGCAATACAATTATTATCTTCAAAAACTAAGACGGTTAGGTGAGGTTGTGGTTTTCTATTCAGATTTTCAGGTAAACTCAAATATTCACAATATATTTGACAGTACGATTTAATACTTAGTGAAAATAAGTACAATTCCTAACTGCTATGAATAGTACATTATTGCACTTATTTGTCTCCTTACATTTACCACCCCATTTTTGGAGGACGGGCTGAGCTCCTAATAGCCCATACGTGGCAGCTCCTAACAGCTCATATGTGGCAGCTCCTAATAGCCCATATGTGGCAGCTCCTAATAGCCCATACGTGGCATCTCCTAATAGCCCATATGTGGCCGCTCCTAATAGCCCATATGTGGCAGCTCCTAATAGCCCATATGTGGCAGCTCCTAATAGCCCATACGTGGCAGCTCCTAATAGCCCATACGTGGCAGCTCCTAATAGCCCATATGTGGCAGCTCCTAATAGCCCATATGTGGCAGCTCCTAATAGCCCATATGAGGCAGCTCCTAATAGCCCGTTGGAGGCAGCTTCTGGGACAGTTGTTGAGGTGACTTGAGTGGAGACCTGAAGGGTGACCTAACCTACGACTCTGTCCCAGGGAGGTGAGGTAGAGTCACATAAGAATAATGGTAACTGCAGAAGGCCTATTGGGCCATACGAGGCAACTCCTATTTATAACCACCCAATCCTACTCATATACATGTCCAACCCATGCTTGAAACAATCAAGAGACCCCCCTCTTCACTACGTTACACAGTAATTGGTTCCACTTAATTAATTCCACCACCTCGTGTAGTTTTAAAGATTAGTGGGCTAATCCCTTTGCCAAGAAGTTACCAGCTTCAGATCCGTTAACCCTTAAACCGTGCATATTGGAGGCCCACAAGTGAAAAATATTTGAATTATGGAAAAAACTTCAAATGTTAACACTTTAGCGCCTTTGGCGCAGCGTAAAAAAACTTACCCTAAGTGCTTTCGGCGTCTCGCGCGCTTAAGCGGTACGGGCGAAAAGTGTATACTCTTTTTACTGTCCTGACACTATTTGTAGACCTACGTATTTAAATTTGGTATCACTGTGTTCGCAATAGAATTCTCTATAAGAACATACATATAAAATACTGCCAAACAGAAACTGTTTGAAACAGTTCAAACAGAAACAGAAGCTCTCGCCAAACTGTTTGGCGAGAGCGCCAAACAGCAACAAATGTTTCCACTCTCTTAATGATTGCGATGACCACATTTATCCTACATCATTGATTATGGTATCATTGGAACCGCAATAAAATTCTCTATACGGACATATGCATATAAATATAGAATCAATGTCGCAACCAACCCACAGGACGGTTGGAAGTGGCTGAAGTGTTACCCGCGGCGGCATATCGGCGCCATACAATTGTTATACCAAGATGAATCACTGCCATGCCGTTTTCTTTAATAAGCTCTTCGGTTATTAGAAAAAACGTAAATTTCATGGTGAACATTTCTAAACTATCCCCAACACAATCGGATAGAAAATGGAATTTATACAAATATTTTATCGTTGGACTCGCGTGTGCGTCCGCTAAGTATCCAGGACTTAAAAGATTGGACGCTTATTGCGTCCGCTAAGCGCGAAAGTGTTAAACAAATCTCCAACTTATTGGCTTCAGAGTCATGAAACTTAAAATATTTTCAGAAATTGATTTTAGACAAATTTGTGTAAAATATGAACATTTTGTTGATAAGAACAGTTCCCATTAACTGGAACTGAGGGATAATGCAGTAATAAAGAAATGCAAGCACCTGTCCAATGCTCAAAGAAGAATAGTAGTAAGAAGTGTCCACAAAGTGGATATACAGCTGGTGCCTTTATAGCATTGCTGAGTAATACATAATAACACAAATAATATTGAGTAACTATGTTACAGTATTATCCTCTATTTTGTTATATATCATATAAATACATTGTCCAATGTTAACACTATCTGTAACTTTGGACTGGACTCTCGTCCATTATTTTTCTCTTGAATCCTAACTTTGGACCGGACTTGCATCCACTACAAAAATATTTTTATAAAATTCATTTTTTATCCAATCGACCTCGGGATAGTATCCAAATAAGCACCTTTAGAATGTGCACAATTTGATACCAAAATGAAAGATGTAACAAGAAACTTGATGTCCGAACACTTATATGATTATAAATAGGTTTTTGGTCAAAATTTTAAAATATTTGTTAAAATTTTATTTATTGTGCTATTATGCTGGGACTACAGTAGTTTTAAAAAGCGTGCCCTTACGTTGCGAACAATTTGATACCAAAATGAAAGATGTAACACAAAAATTTATGTCAGAACACTGGAAAGATATAAATAATTTTATGATGAGCTTCCAGAATTAAAATATTTGTTAAAATTCCAGTTATTGCTCTATTATTATGGGACTAGTTTTAAAATACACGCCTTTTTATTGCGAACAATTTGATACCAAAATGAAAGACGTAACACGAAAATTGATGTTATCAAACTGAACGAGTATACACATTAGGTTGCAGTGTACAAATTGGTGCTCGTTCACTGGTAACTTTAGGCTTTTCTGCGGGGAGGCACTCCAAATTTTTGTACATTATATTCATACACACCTGTAGAGAATTTAATTGCGAACACAATGATACCAAAACGAGCGACGTAGCACGAGAATTAAGGTGAGAAAAATGGAACGAGTATGCACATTTTACTGATATTGTGCGCTCATGAGTAACTTTTGCCGACTTTAGGCTTTGCTGTTGGGAGTCATGCCAGGCTTTTGGACATTATATTTATACACACCTGTAGGGAATTTAATTGCTAACACAATGATACCAAAACGAGCGATGTAGCACGAGAATTAAGGTGAGAAAGCTGAAACGAGTATACACATTTAGGTGTCACCGTGCTCTTGCCCACACGCTCGCTCACACGTCGGGTGCATGACCCCTAAGTTGACCACGTGCCTGCCCGGTGACCGATAGTGTTAATATGTTACTTTTACTTTCATCAATGTCCCAAAAATGTTTTTATTTTTATTTTATTTTTTTCTCCTTTGTTTATTCTGATTTTGTTGTAGCCTTTACATCCTGGAGAGTGGGGGTTCTCCAGGATGTATACCCTTCCTTAACTATGTAAAGATAGAATAAAATTGGTCAACAAATAAATCAGTCACAACTCGCAGAACTTGGGACCTTAAACTTTTTCAAACACTATTTTCTTTGTGTCTTTAGGTTGTTTTGATGATTAAGGACCAGATTAGGGCTTTTTCACTTATATAAAGTATACCCTAAATAAATCCCCTAAATCATTATAATTATTATAATTATCCCTATATATTTTTTTTTGGGGGGGGTTATTTTTTCTATTATTTTTTCTATAATGGAGGAGAGCCGCAACCGGACACAAAACATGATGCACCCATGGCCGAACCAACCAAGCATCAACAATCCAGGGACCCCTCCGGAACGCAGCAGTCTCATTCTTCGCCAGAAAAAAAGAAGACTGCAGATGAACAAACCGATCACCCCGACCGAAAGAGCAGAAACCTCCGCGCCGGAGGAGGAGAGCATGAAGCTCACCCACCCGACCCCCAGAGGCCAATGCCAAAAGGAAAAGAGCCTTCGAAAAACAATCCGGGAACCGAAGGGGCCACAACAAAACGAGGAGAAGAAAGAAAAGAGAGCACTCTGTCCAGGATGACCAGGATGGCTCAGGCGGCGCATGAGCAGGCCGGAGGTGAAACAACGTCCAAGACAGCTTGTGAAACGGCGCAGACGTGACATCAATAACGAAAGCAAGCTGAAGCGGCTCTGCCAGCGCCGCACGATACGAGGCGACAGTATTAGGCATAACAAGACGGTCCTGGAACAACCAAGAGAGAAAGGACAACACCACCCTAACAGAAAGCGAAGTACAACGACGAAGACGTAAGAAGAATCGGAAGGATTGCCAGGAAACTTCATACTACTGCCGAGACAAAGCCCGCAGGTGGGACACTAATAAGGAAGCCACCTGATCTGAGATGATGATAAACTCGAGTCAAAAATACCGTACGCGAAGACTCGAGGAGAAGATCGAACCAGCCATGTGACATACCGGTCTGATCTGCTGGAAGAGGTGGAGCCACGGAAAAACCTCCGGGTTCGGACACAGAGCAAGCAGCGCCTGAAACCACAGCTGGGCCGGCCACCAAGGGGCCAAGAGGACAACTCTCCCCTGGTAAGTCTCTAAGCGAGTCAGAACCTGGAGCAACAGCTGAACCAGGGAAAGAGGTACAGGAACCCCCCACCTCGACCAGTCCTGCCGAAAGGCATCGACCCCGATGGCCACGCAGTATGATTCAAAAGGTGACACCCCCAGGGTCAACACTTGCAGCAGAGGAGCTCCAGCATATTTCAACAATCCTAAGTATTGTAGTACAGGTTGAGGATAGTGTGTGGTGTCCCAGAGAACATAAAGGTATAGTGCTTTTGAAAAATAGGTGAGATAATAGGAATGTGCCAAGGGAAGTGAAAAATTGGGTGAGAAAAAGTTGCCCCTATAGTGTTTACAGTGCAGAGAAGAACATTCAAGATGGCCACTGACAAGAGGAAATACAAAACAGAGCTTGATTTTGAGGGATTCAATGAAGAAAGCATTGATATTAGCAGTCTACACAACAAGTTGGTAAAATTAGATACTATAGTGAACTCTCATGTAGAAATAATTAGTAAATTGAAAGAAAGTAATGATCATTTGAATAGCAAAGTTTTAGGTCTTGAGGGTTTAGTGAAAGACTTGCGCAAGGAAAAGAGTCAATTGGAAACAAATTGCAAAGCCATGGAAGAAGAAATATACTCTTAAAAATAGCTTTGGAAGAAGTTAGAGCAAATTTAAACATAAATGATTACAATAGGCTAGGCAAGGAAATTCAAGAGGAGAAACAGCTTTTGTCAGCACAGATGGAGGAAGTTACACAGGGAATAGAACAGTGCAAGAAAGATATGCAACTCACTTATGCACAAGTGGCCAAGGAGAAGGAAAAAATGGAAGCAGCAGTAAAGGAAGCCCAAAAATGCAGCAACCAAGATAAAACAAACATTAGGCTGGAAGTGAGAAAGGAATTGGCATCTAACCCGAGGTTGGTGCAAAACACAGTTGATCGGAGTAAGTCCCTGATAATTTTTGGCTGCAAAGAAAAGGAGATAACATCTAGGTCAGAAAGAGCTGTAGAAGAAGCAAAAGTAGTAGATAAAATTGTTGGCCTCGTGGAAGGTCTTACAACCAAGAGAATGTGTGCGACTACAGGAGAATAGGCAGATATGTAAAAGGGAAAGATCGACCTTTGAGGATCACCCTAAACGGTGCCAAGCAGATGGAAGAAGTACTAAGGAATGCTAGAAAGTTACAAAGTGATGAGGATGGGAAAATGTGGTCATTAAGACGAGATCTTTCAAGAGAAGACAGAGAGAAGCTGAAACTGAACCTCGCTGAGGCAAAACGTTTAAATGAGAGCAGGAATGAAGAAGAAATCAAATCTTTTTTCTACAAAGTGTTAGGGGTAGGCAGACCAGTAAAGTGGTACATAAAGGCAAACCAACACAATCAATAGAGAGAGGGGGAGTGAAGAATAAGGAGAGGGGGAACAAGTTCCTGAAGATTGCATACACCAACATAGATGGAGTAAGATCGAAGATATTGGAGTTAAGTGATGTAATACAGATGCAGACACCAGACATTGTTGCACTCACGGAGACAAAACTTGAAGATGATATTTTAAATGAGGTCATATTCCCAAGGGGCTACTCAATTTGGAGAAGGGACAGAAAAATTAGGAAAGGCGGTGGCGTTGCTGTGCTGGTGAAAGAACACATAAAGGTGAAGGAAATAATGACTGCCAATCCACAAGAGGTTGACATAATAGCACTAGAGATCTGCCATGAAGATGATAAACTAATGGTCATAAATGCATATAGTCCACCACCAAGCAGCACATGGTCAAAGGAGGAGCTAGATAGTAAACGAGAAGGTCTTATAACAATAATGAGAGAGATTATAGCGAGAGCGGATAACGATAGGTCACGACTGTTGATAGTTGGTGACTTCAACTTGAAATCCATAGACTGGGAAGCATATGAAGCTAAAACAGAAGATTTTTGGACCTGTAAATTTGTAGACCTCATCCTGGAAACATTCTTGTATCAACATGTTAAACAAGCTACGAGGATGAGGGAAGGGGACGTTCCCTCCATGCTAGATTTGATATTTACCAGGAAGGAGGAAGAAGTATTTGACATTCAGTACCTTCCTCCCTTGGGTAAAAGTGACCATGTCTTTTGGGAATAAAGTATGCAATGTGTTATAATCTGGAAGAAAATAAGGAGGATGAGGCAGTTGAAAAACCTGACTTCAAGAGAGGACATTATGGCAACCTTAGAAATTTTTTTAGTGAGTATAATTGGACAGACTTGTTGCTAGGCAAGGAAGTGAATGAGATGTATGTCAAGTTTTGTGAAATATATGATAAAGGCACAAACAAATTTATACCAAAACAGAGATGCAGAACTAGGAAACAGGATTGGTTCAATAGGAATTGCGAGAGGGCCAGAGACCAAAAGACACAAAATGGAATCAATACAGGAAGAGGCCAAACCCCCAAACATACAACGATACAAAGATGCAAGAAACAACTACACAGCAGTGAGGAGAGAGGCAGAAAGAAATTTTGAAAAAGGGATTGCAGACAAATGTAAAACAGAACCAGGTCTATTCTATAAATTCATAAACAACAAATTGCAGGTAAAGGATAATATTCAGAGGTTGATAATGGGAAATAGATTCACGGAAAATGAAAAGGAAATGTGTGAAACACTAAACGAAAAGTTCCAAAGTGTGTTTGTACAAAATGAAATCTTTAGGGAACCAGACACAATAAGAATTCCAGAGAACAACATAGAGCACATAGAGGTGACTAGAGACGAAGTGGAAAAAATGCTCAAGGAGCTAAGTAAGAACAAGGCAGTTGGTCCAGATGGAGTTTCACCATGGGTTCTGAGAGAGTGTGCACCTGAGCTCAGCATTCCACTTCAGCTGATTTTTCAGGCATCCCTGTTTACAGGAGTTGTAGCTGATGTGTGGAAAAAGGCTAACATAGTTCCAATCTACAAAAGTGGAAGCAGGGAAGACCCCCTTAATTATAGACCTGTATCATTGACAAGTGTAATAGTCAAAATATTGGAAAAAATAATTAAAACTAAATGGGTAGAACACCTGGAGAGAAATGATATAATATCAGACCGACAGTATGGTTTTCGATCTGGAAGATCCTGTGTAACGAACTTACTCAGTTTTTATGATCGAGCAACAGAGATTTTACAGGAAAGAGATGGTTGGGTTGACTGCATCTATCTGGACCTAAAAAAGGCTTTCGACAGAGTTCCCCATAAGAGGTTGTTCTGGAAACTGGAACATATTGGAGGGGTGACGGGTAAGCTACTAACATGGATGAAAAATTTCCTGACAGAAAAATGAGGGCCGTAATCAGAGGCAAGGTATCGGATTGGAGGAATGTCACGAGTGGAGTACCACAGGGTTCAGTTCTTGCACCGGTAATGTTCATTGTCTACATAAACGATCTACCAGAGGGATTACAGAATTACATGAACATGTTTGCTGATGATGCTAAGATAATAGGGAAGATAAGAAACCTAGATGATTGTCATGCCCTTCAAGAAGACCTGGACAAAATAAGTATTTGGAGCAACACTTGGCAAATGGAATTTAATGTGAATAAATGCCATGTTATGGAATGTGGAATTGGTGAACATAGACCCCACACAACCTATAAATTATGTGAGAAATCTTTAAAGAATTCTGATAAAGAAAGGGATCTAGGGGTGGTTTTAGATAGAAAACTGTCACCTGAGGACCACATCAAGAACATTGTGCGAGGAGCCTATGCTACACTTTCTAACCTAAGAATTGCTTTTAAATACATGGATGGAGAAATACTAAAGAAATTGTTCACGACTTTTATTAGACCAAAGCTGGAATATGCAGCGGTTGTATGGTGCCCTTATCTTAAGAAGCACATCAACAAACTGGAAAAGGTGCAACGACATGCCACTAAGTGGCTCCCAGAAATGAAGGACAAGAGCTATGAGGAGAGGTTAGAGGCATTAAATATGCAAAAACTAGAAGATAGAAGAAAAAGAGGCGATATGATCACTACGTACAAAATAGTAACAGGAATTGATAAAATCGACAGGGAAGATTTCCTGAGACCTGGAACTTCAAGAACAAGAGGTCATAGATTTAAACTAGCTAAACACAGATGCCGAAGAAACGTAAGAAAATTCACCTTCGCAAATAGTGGTAGACGGTTGGAACAAGTTAAGTGAGAGGTGGTGGAGGCCAAAACCGTCAGTAGTTTCAAAGNAAATATTTTCAATTTGGTTATAAACATGTAACAAGGAACGACAAATAAGGGCCAGTTAACAGTGCATGAGGGGTTGAGCTAGAACTTACTTCCCCGTAGTTACTGTCACATAAGAACTGTTAGGTAAGTATTGATTGATGATTGTTGCCGCCGGAGCCGGCTAGTTTATTGTGCACCCCATACCCATCCTGTGAGCGGTAGCGCAAAATCATTACAGAGGGCACAAAAGGTCTTTATCAGACCTCCTCATCTTAAATTATTACATAAACAATTTCATCTATCCTTCACACTTTATAGTTACAGAGAAAGTGCTATTACAAGAGCTATACATATTTACAGTAAGTCATCATACATTAATTAGGTAAGCATACTACTTGTTCCTGGCGCGCCCCCCCCCACGCGTTACAAGTCCACGTGGGACGTGGTGTTTGGGGGGGAGGGGGAGCGGTGAGTGTCTGGGTGTTGAGATAAGGAGCATGATTACGACTGGACTTTGTTCTTCCTGGTTCACTTGTTGAACGTCATAAACTTGTGGCATCATGAATAACAACGAGTATATTAGTTATGTATATGTGTGTGTATATATGTAGCCCCATCCTCCTGTTTGGGTAATACTTAATTCCCTACGTCTGGGGACAGGAAGCCAGAGTGTATTCATACACGTTAGG
Source organism: Procambarus virginalis (assembly GCA_020271785.1). NCBI lineage: Eukaryota > Metazoa > Arthropoda > Malacostraca > Decapoda > Cambaridae > Procambarus > Procambarus virginalis. The sequence goes on along the minus strand of WNGS01163002.1, from coordinate 1,118,334 downwards.
CTTTTATCGACGTTCCCCTTCCAAGGTCGAATTACTGACCCCGCCCAGGAGGCATCCCCACAACAAGCTGACTAACTCCTGAGTACCTGCTTATTGTTAGGTGAACAGATGCATTAGGTGAAAGGAAACGAGGCAAACGATTTCTGTCCTGCCCAGAATTCGAACCCGGAATTTTCGATTGTGCGTCGAGAACGAACCCGACTGTACTACCTGGACCCACCTACAACAAAATTCAGCCCGTCCTCCAAACAAAGATCCAAAAGTGATTCCATGCACCCGCCAAACACCCTGCTTATGAATGAAAAGCGGTTTACACACAACCCGTCCTCGACTCAAGTCCATTACATTCAGCGGTCGACCCCACAGACGCATTCATAAATTTTAACATGCTGTTCATTCAAAACGGGAATTTTCTCAAGTATAAATTAATATTATAATATATTGGCATATTGTGTATATATAGGCATAGGATAGGTTAGGTTAGGTGTTTAGGTTCTGTTGGCGATTATTTGTATTTGTAGTACGTGGGTGAAGCATTTATAGCGTTGTGATTCGAACAAAATTCGTCAGTGAAGCACTTGTTCCGGATATGTTCGAACGTCAGCAGTTGTGAGTCGTGTGTAAACCGCTTTTCATTCATAAACAGGGTGTTTGGCGGGTGCATGGAATCACTTTTGGATCTTTGTTTGGAGGACGGGCTGTTACACACGACTCACAACTGCTGGCGTTCGAACATATCCGGAACAAGTGCTTCACTGACGAATTTTGTTCGAATCACAACGCTATAAATGCTTCACCCACGTACTACAAATACAAATAATCGCCAACAGAACCTAAACACCTAACCTAACCTATCCTATGCCTATATATACACAATATGCCAATATATTATAATATTAATTTATACTTGTGAAAATTCCCGTTTTGAATGAACAGCATGTTAAAATTTATGAATGCGTCTGTGGGGTTGACCGCTGAATGTAATGGACTTGAGTCGAGGACGGGTTGCAAAATTTGAAAGTAGAAATCTGAGCTGGACTATTGAGCTGGACAAACCAAAAAACTATTTTTGTCATGTGTTGCTTTGACAAACTAAAGTAACCACCCTAACCTAACCTTCCTAGGCCTACTACATGATATCCGAGGCCTAATATAGTACGCATTTACAATCTTGTAAAGACGCTATTACGCGCAGCGTTTCGGGCAGGTCCTTAATCTAACAGATAATTGTAAGTAGGTAAATTCTAGCGGAATTAATAAAATGATAACAGATACATTGCAAGAAAGATAAAAATGAGATGAGAGAGATTAGTAGGTATATTAAAGCTCTGATTGATTGCATTGACATCTTGATTGGTAATTTAAACGAAGATTAATAGGCACCATACAGCAAATTGAAAGCACCTATAAGAAGACAGCAATGATCACAATGGTAAAGTTGTTCAGATTGGGTACATAAGGATTGGGAGATTGGGTAGCACTAGATACAGTGCAATTTTAATGCAACAAAGTAGAAAACTATGAAGATGAAATTAGGTACTTTTTAATTTTGTTTTTGAATGACGCAAAAGTTGGACAGCTTTTCAATTCATTAGGGAATGAGTTCCATAGACTAGGTCCCTTTATTTGCATAGTGTTTGCACAGATTAAGTTTGACTCTGGGGATATCAAAGAGATATTTATTTCTGGTATGGTGATAATGGGTCCTATTACATCTGTCCAGGGAGAGTTTCAGAGCAGGATTTGCATTTAAGAACAGGGTTTTGTAAATGTAGTTGACACAAGAGAATGTATGGAGTGAGATTATGTTTAGCATGTTTAGGGAGTTAAACAGGGGGCTGAGTGTTGTCTGAAAGCAGAATTTGTTATTACTGTATTCTGATAGCAGATTTTTGCTGGGTGATGATGGACTTGAGGTGGTTTGCAGTGGTTGAACCCCATGCAGATACCATAATTAAGATAGGGATACCATAATTATCTTAATTAAGATAATTAACTGTCAATCAACCGGTGAACAAATTCCTGAGCTTACTGGGCTCTATCATATCTACATTTGAAACTGTTTATGGAGTCAGCCTCCACCACATCACTTCCTAATGCATTCCATCTGTTAACTACTCTGACACTGAAAACCTTCTTTTTAATATCTCTATAGGTCATCTGGGTATTCAGTTTCCACCTGTATTCCATTGTTCGCGTTTCCCCCCGTGTTAAATAAATTGACTTTATCTATCTTATCAATTCCTCTGAGAATCTTGTGTGATAATCATATCTCCCGTAACTATTCTGTCTTCCAGCGATGTGAGGTTTAGTTTCCATAGTCTCTCCTCGTAGCTCATACCCATCAGCTCAGGTACAAGCTAGTCTGGTGGCTTACCTCTGAACCTTCTCCAATTTAGTCCACAGCACTTAGCCCACAGGGCAGCATCTTAGGACCTCTCCTATTTCCTACATACATCAATGATTTGCCAAGTGCTTCAGACATTCTCAAACCTATACTATTTGCTGATGATACTACCTTCATCTATTCTAACCCCAACCCTCAAAAGACTAAATAATATTGCTGTCAATGATTTAAAAAAAAGTCCATTCATGGATATAAACCAACAAACTCACACTAAACATAAAAAAGACTTACTACATTTTATTGGGCAGTAAATCATGAAATCAAATTCAGCTTCAGATAGACACTGTTAACATTTGCAATAAAAATAAGGGGAAGTTCCTTGGCCTATACATAGATAAGAGACTGAACTTCAGCACCCACATGCAACACATAGCCAAAAAAGTCTCAAAAACTGTCGGAATACTTTCTAAAACAGATATTATGTTCAAAACTCTACTCTTCTCTTATTATACTATGCACTAATCTATCCTCCTAAATATCAATCTATGTCTTGCTATTTTGTATCAATATTGATTATTCACAAACTTGTTTAACTGCTGATATCTGCCATTTATAAACTTGAATACACACTCAGAAATCACAATAGCGTGATATATCAAATGAACAAATCCACAAGGGCCGTGATGAAGGTTCGAACCTACACACGGGATGTTCCCACTTGCGCCTTAGTCAACTGTGTCACGACATGGTCAAAGAATTGCAACCTGGAGTGCTACTGCCCTCACTAGGATCCCGAAACTTCTCTGAAGCTCAATCGGGTTTTCACACAATTCCCCCATGCACCCGGGCTCTGTCAACCAGATGTTCTACCTCTACACCCTTACTTCAAAACCAAAAGAGGTAAGTAAACATTACTTTGTTTATAAACTTGAAGGAAATTTTAATGAACAAATGTGTAGTGTTAAGAAAATTTTAGTTTTCTTTATTGAAGTTAAAATTATTTCTGCTGTTGTTTCAGTTGCTGCTCCATCCATCATGTAATTATTATCATTCTTTTTTCTTTGTTTTCCTTTTTAAATTAAATTTATGCTCTGTAGTTCAATTAGTTTTAAGTTTTAGGCTAAGTGTTTTTCCTACATTTTGTCTGAAACACTGTGCGTATTAGTGACTTTAGGCATAGTACGTACAGTACTAGCTCTGTCTAGAAAGCCAACATTCTGTTTGTAACTCTTCTTGTATGTATATGTACTTTTACTTGAATAAACATGTATTTATTAATATATTTATTATCCCTATCTTACATACGGTATCTGTGCATGGGGTTCAACCACTGTAAATTACCTCAAGCCTATCATAACTAGGCAAAAATGTGCTATTAGACCTATAACAAACTGTCTTCAGACAACACACAGCCCCTTTAAGTCCCTCAACATGTTAAACATACACTCACTCCACACATTCTCATGTCCTGTCTACATGTACAAAACCTTGTTCCTAAATACTAATCTTGATCTGAAACATTTTCTTGATGTGTGTAATAGAACCCATGGGCACCACACCAGAAATAAACATCGCTTTGATATCCCCAGTCAAACTCTAATTACTCATTACTCCTCTAATTACTCAACACAAATCTGCCATTAGAACAATAACACACTCTGGCCCCAGACAGCACTCGGTACCCTTACTTAAATCTTTGAATATGTTAGATATTAAGCACATCCTCTCAAGTGTGTTCTGTATATTTAAAACTCTGAACTCTAATGTCAATCCTGACCTTAAACGCTTCCTAGAAGGTTGTAACAGAACCCATGGGCACCACACCAGAAACAAATACCTATAAGATATTATAAGAGTGCAACTTAACCAAACTAGAAATGCTCTGCAAATCAAGGGACCCAGAATGGGGAATGGCCTTCCCAATCACGTCAAAGGCTGTACCTCTCTCAACCAGTTTAAGAGGAAAACTAAGTATACTACCTAATAAACTCCATGTAACCTACCTTACTCCCTAAATGTCAACCCATGTCTTACTATTTTCAAACAATACTGTTTGTTGACCAACTTGTATGACTGCTAATTTCTGCCATGTCCCCCCCTCCCCTTGTCCAACCACTTGGGCTGGAAGGAAGAGCGACGGTCTCGCTTCATGCAGGTCGGCGTTCAATCCCCGACCATACAAGTGGTTGGGCACCATTCCTTCCCCCCGTCCCATCCCAAACCCTTATCCTGACCCCCTTCCAAGTGCTGTATAATCGTAATGAATTGGCATTTTCCCCTGATATTTCCCATCCCCCCCACCTTTTCAACTCAATTTATACTTTGATCTCAATTAGTAAATATAGTAAATGAATATAGTTTAACAATATTTTGTAAACCAATTAAAAAATAAATATCAACAACAATATAGTAAATAAACTATGTATGTACTTTTCCTGAATACAAAATTTAATTTAATTAGTATTAAGTTTTAGATTTTTTTCCCCACACCTTACCGGAAACGCTGTGTGTATTAGTGACTTTAGGTATTGTATGTACGTGGGGGTTTATTATTCTACACATATTTCTATTGACTCTTAGATGTTCACATTCTCTCAGGTAGTAGTCAAGGCGGTGTCCATCACTCTCGCTACAGATTCTGCAACTCCTCTGTTCAACTGTTGTTTCCATTCCAAATCTCCATGGATATTTGTATCCACAACGGATTTTTGCTATTACCGATTCTCTCCCGCGGCCATCTTTTCTTCGTTCATATTGATTACGATGGCCAGTATCAACCACATTGTACCAGCGTACAGATTCCCTGTTTTGTTCTTTTATCTTCCTTTCCTCAGTTGGTTTGACGGTGATATTACCTGATAATAGCTCTAATTTGTAGAAGAGTCTTGGGCAAGACACATTCAATATGGTCTCCTTCAGCGCCTTCAGCATCCAGCACATCTGCTCGTCCATTTCCACAGATTCCAACATGGAAGAAGATCTACAAGATTTTGACGACTCTTCCCTGATTGGTTAGTACTCTTACAGTTCTCTTAATTTCAGCGACTATAGCAAGATTTTCTGCCTGATTTTGACTAAGGCTTTGTAGTGCTGCATTTGAATCAGCGCAGATCACTGCACCATTAGTGTTTCGTTCAAGAAATCTTAACGCCATAACAATGGCCGTTAGCACTGCTTGCATTGGAGACATAGTGCTCAATACAGGCTTTTTCTTCATTTCCGTGTTGAAAGGCATTATTCCCAATTACAGTGTATGCTGCACCAGCCCTGCCATTGACAGGATTAAGTGACCCATCGGTGTAGATTTGATCTAATTCATTCCAAGCTTTTTTATAAATTTCCTCCAGATACCTGTGCCTTATTTCTTGTGGCATCATGTTAGACTTTTTCATTGTCATTTCGATCATAATCCTGCATGGGTCATCCTCCCATGGAGGTAACCTCTCTACACGCATGAGCTTACGGGCTTGCTCAAGCAGGTTAAGTTCTTCGGGGTAGCAGACTGATCTGTGATGCCATTTTTTGCTTCTGTTTCCTCCCGTAAGTAGCACAGAACTTTAGTTTTTTCTTGCTAATATCATTGTAATGGGGATCTCTGGACATTGAAGATGTCCATGACCACCGTGGACATCTTCAAGAGAAAACTAGATTGCTTTCTAAAAAAAAAAGTGCCGGACCAACCGGGCTGTGGGTGGGTTTGTGGTCCACCAAGCAACAGCCTGGTGGACCAAGCTCACAAGTCAAGCCTGGCCTTGGGCCAGGCTTGGGGAGTAGAACTACTCCCAGAACCCCCATCAAGCAAGGAATAAAGCAAGTATCATTTGTAGCATATTGTGGCCTGGTGGTTTTGTGCGCGCGCTTGGGAGTACCCAACGTATGGGTTTGAATCCTCCTCACAGCTCCTAATGATTCTCTTATTGATACATCACCTTAACCTGATTTCACACTGCACTACACCATTTAAATAAAAAATTATATTTTTAAGAAACGGCTACTATTTAAAGCACAATAAATTGAAAAAGTAAATGTCTTGATATTTTTGTACTGAATTAGACCAGGATTTTGGGCAGGTTCTTGAAACATAAAAATACTATTCATAATTATTTGTATTTTATTATACAGTACAGTAGTTGATTTCTTTAAACAAAATATACACGAGATTCTCTATCTACAGGACTGAAAGTCAAAACCATGACTTTCCTCACACTAATTTTATAACCATAATATTGCTGGTCCATAAAAAACACATTCTAAGCTTTAAATACAAATCGACATCCTCAATATTTACTCAAATTTGTACATTACTACGTGTGAAAAACATTTCACATCTATTGAACAGTTGAATGAATTTGTTACATATTCAATGCCATTCAAGTTACATTTACATCATCTTATTTCTGAATAATATATATTCATATGGAAATATATATTTCCTTATTATGACTACTCATAGCCCAGTCCATAGGAGCTATGGCCTCTCACGTGGGGTCCACGGTCCATGACCCACACAGCCCAGGTTAATGGAATACACTACATTCATTAGTACAGTATGACAGTCACGAATTCTAATTTTGAGTTAAAAATATTTTGATCATAATTTCTACCTTGTCTTCTGTGTTCTCATCAGAGATAAAGTTGGCACCAAAACCTATCAAAATATGTACAGTATTTTGTAACTTCTAAATACTCTAAATAACACATACCTTGGCAAAAAAAAAAAAAAAAAGGACTCCTGTCAATAACATAGTACAGTATTCTGCAATTATTTATATACCAATTAATATTAATCAGAGATTTGTATATTATTAAGAGTGGGAAATGCCAGGTAACTCTGTCGCATATTCGAGAAAGCTTAACTTCCCCTATAGATTAATCTTAAAATCTGGAAATACATCTATTTGATTTTATAAAGGTCTCCAATAATGTTAATAATGCAGCAAAGATAAATACACGACATACAGTATAATGGCACACTTGAAATTTGCCAAATGGGAGCCCATACAGTCTCCATTAATAACGTAAGGCAGACTAGATGAAAATCAACTCTTCTAATAGGCATGCATGCACACACACACTACATGATCTGTCCTGGCTGATGTGTCAATTATCATTTATGTACTGATTTGAGAATTGTTAATTAAATTATGTAATACACAGCTACTTAATTTTAGAGAGTACCTTTAGTTTCTTGGATTTGGGCAACAAAATATCCTTCTCAAGGTGTTGTGGAGATTAACTACAACAGTTGTATTATGCACAGGAACAACTAATGTAGTCTTGGAGAAGTAATTCTTGTGTTCTTACCTGTGAGTATTCAGATAAAGTGAGAATCAGTGCCTATAACAAATGGGAGCGACAACCGAGGGAAGAAAATATTTCCGGTACGAGGGTTCGACCTCCACTGTACTACAGAGGACGAGTCACAACAATATGGCTGAACATATGATGACTAAACCACACCACAAGATGGAGAAATGATGGTGTTTCATCACATCCGACTTGATAATGGTCCAAGATGGACCGAAACGTGGTCGTTTCTCCCTCTTCTCATGTGTGGTTTGGTCTCCATTGTACTGCCTCAACAGCTTTTTGCAGAGACATTGCATTCTTGTGAATTCACTGTGTGTAGAAACTTGCTGCTGTGGTTCACCAACAAGGGGAAGAGACTTTTCCAGCTAACAATCTACAAATGAGTTCAGGGATGCAAGTTTGATCAAACTATATGGCCTCAATATTTTCTCATTGCAACATTATGTTCTCGTGATTTCATTGTGCGCGAACCCTGAAGAGTATGCAATTTGTTTTCCGGTGTTTCTCAACAGAGTGTACACAGCAACAATGCAACCTACCCTCTCAACTGATGCATTTTATATGCTAGTCCCCCAACATACAAAATAAGGGGTACTACAAAACGTAGCAGCTCATACTTATCCGTGTTTTCAATGCATAGTTTGATTAGGTTAAGTGGGTGGCTTGGTTTGCATGCTCTAGTAACCCTGATTTTGCATGTTGCGGCAAGTTGAGAGAATGACCAGCACAATGGGCCAACACTCCTTGTGTAGTTTCTTACATGCTTATCTTGCTTGTGTTTAAATAGCAGCTGCATTACACGGGCTAATAATAAATTGGTAATTATCAAAAGACAGCACCAAGTCGGGGACACTAATCATAAATCTTCGTGTTCTTAAGTCACGTGACACAATCGAGAGGAATGAAATGTATGAAAACATTCAACAACACTTTACAAACTTTTTCTAATATTCTAACCACTTTGGATGATCAGGGAACGCAACCATGAGCTCCACATCCACGCCAGTGTATTAGCCAACTTGTATTGACAGAGCAATGTTAACCAATCCACACACATTGTCACAAAACAATGATTCTTAAATACTAATTTTAATAAATTGCAGAATCTTTCTACTTTTCTTTCACTGCATAAAAACACAAATGCACACATAAATGTTTTTGACAGTTTCAGTAAAGAGTACCACAAAATAAAATACTACAGGGAGGCATTTTTTAAATTTGTTCAAACCTTGAAATAAATATACTGTACAGCAGCTTAAATATACCTGGATAAATAGCAGACCTATTATCAGCTACATTCCAATAGCTAATTTTATATCTGTACTTTTCTAAGGCATAATAAATCCTATTTAACAAAATTCTTGACAGGATAATGGTCCTCATATTCCTCGACATGAGCATTCATATACTCATACTGGTCTCTGTGGGAAAAAAAATTGGCAAATAAGTAATTATCAAAAGAAGGCACCAAGTCTGGAGAACTATTTAACCCCATTTGCAGCACAAAACAATAAACTATATCTAGATATCATTTAGAATGCCAATCCGGGAGCAAAAATGACAAGACGAGCAATGCTAAAAGTATCAGATTCACCGAGGATTTTATCAAGGAACATTAATCAGTGCACTGCATTAAAATACGACACCTCCCCCGAGGTGTGCAGAAAATAAATTATTTCCAAAAAATTATTTTCTCTTCGTATATTGTTAAAATGTGGTCTCTGATCACGGGAAATTAAAATAAAAGACTATGTGACAAACTTTAGCCGTGATGGAGGCGAGAAGTTGAGGAATTTATGGGGCGCTCGGGGACACTTAACCCCGCCACCTCGTGCAGCGGCAGTTGCCACGAATATAATTTTGCATATTTATTTCAATGTCTCTCATTCGTTTCTTCTTTTTTTTTTTTGCTGTAATATTATTCAAACGTGTGTAAATAGTAAAATTTATATAGTTCAATGTGTGGAACATGACTATGTTCAAAATTTTGGAGCTCATATATGGTGACATGTATATTATATTCCGAGATCAATCAAACAGTGTTTTTTGCTGTTAGTACATGACATACACATACACACACACACACGAGCATACATGGAGCGCCACTTGGCAAATGGAATTCAATGTTAATAAATGCCATGTTATGGAATGTGGAATAGGAGAACATAGACCCCACACAACCTATATATTATGTGAGAAATCTTTAAAGAATTCTGATAAAGAAAGAGATCTAGGGGTGGTTCTAGATAGAAAACTATCACCTGAGGACCACATAAAGAATATTGTGAGAGGAGCCTATGCCACGCTTTCCAACTTCAGAATTGCGTTTAAATACATGGATGGCGATATACTAAAGTAATTGTTCACGACTTTTGTTAGGCCAAAGCTAGAATATGCAGCGGTTGTGTGGTGCCATATCTTAAGAAGCACATCAACAAACTGGAAAAGGTGCAAAGACATGCTACTAAGTGGCTCCCAGAACTGAAGGGCAAGAGCTACGAGGAGAGGTTAGAGGCATTAAGGAGCCGGTCTAGTTATGTAGAAAAATTTGTTCAATGTCAACCAATATTATTTGACTAGTTGTATATGAAAAGTGCTGAAATTGTCCCAAGTTTCAGTACTGCAGCGTAAATAGAAAAAGATTTTTTTTTTTTTTTGTTTTTTTCAACGTTTTTTACACATTTTCAAGTCTACACTTCTTCACACACGTTTCGGATATAATTATTCTGTGACACTTTTCTGACACATTAGCATATAATAAATGATTGTATGATTTAGGATTTCCAAAACATCTTTAGTTTTCCTAATACAAATGTTCAAAGTTCCACCCAAAAAATTATGCAAAAATGGCATGTTTATTGCTATTATAAAATCAATAAATGAACTTAGAGAAAAGTGAAATCTTGCACATGTAGAGACATGCCCTCCACATATACTGTGTAAGTTTCATGTAAATTGAATAAAAAATTATTCAGTTTTGTAAACATTTGTGTCAATTGAAAAAAAAACAGAAATTAATGAAGTCTAAGGTTCTAAAATCTGTGGCTGAGGTTGACATCAACCAATTTTCTCCAAAATTGGCATCCTTACAGATAGGTATACGTACAGTAAGGTGTGTAAGTTTGATGCAAATCGTCCGAAAAAAAATTTGAAAAAAAAAAAATTGAAAAAAAAAAAAAAAAAAAAACTTTTTTTTTTTTTTTTCTTAAAATTTTTTCCAATTAAACTAATTATAATATTTGTTTAATATATGCTATTGTGATAGCAAAGAGTCATAGCTATGATTTCAGTTGACACTTTTGATTCATAATCGATTTTGACCATTTTGGCATAATTTTCACAACTACTTCATTATTTTTTTTCTCCCTTCCTATTTATGCTACGATGCTGAAACTTGGACCAGATGAAACACTTTTCATATAGAACTTGTCAAAAAAGTTTGATTGAAATCGAACGAGTTTTCATTTTTGCATTTTTGGAGCCAAACTGGATTGGACCGCCCCCTTAAATATGCCAAAACTAGAAGACAGAAGAAAAAGAGGTGATATGATCACTACATACAAAATAGTAACAGGAATTGATAAAATCGATAGGGAAGATTTCCTGAGACCTGGAACTTTAAGAACAAGAGGTCATAGATATAAACTAAACACAGATGCCGAAGAAATATAAGAAAATTCACTTTCGCAAACAGAGTGGTAGACGGTTGGAACAAGTTAGGGGAGGTGGTGGTGGAGGCCAAGACCGTCAGTAGTTTCAAAGCGTTATATGACAAAGAGTGCTCGGAAGACGGGACACCACGAGCATAGCTCTCATCCTGTAACTACACTTAGGTAATTACACACACACACACACACACACACACACACACACACACACACGTTGTATATAACTATCTACATTTTTGTGCACCACAATGAACCAGAAAGATCGCGAGACCATTACTGTACCCACCAGAACGGCTTAGTGGTTCATAATCATACAAGTAAATGTAAATAATATACAAGTGCATATACAGCTTTAAAAAAAAAAAAATAAATAAATCGTACTCTTCCAAGCAAATAATATAGACATCTTAGTGATATGAATATATTTGAGCATTCCGATGTTCCACACATTTTGTTATATAATATTCTCAAAAGTCATGCACATGAATAACATTACTGAAAAGGAAGGAGGGGGGGGGGGGTGAGAACTAATCAGAAACATAGAAATAAACACGTAAAACACATTTTCACGGCAACTCTGGCTTGACGGCTGGCTGGGGGCAACTACCCCGGGGCGACTGGTTGACAGCTGGCTCCAGGCAACCTCGTTTCGGATGCCTGACAGCTGGCTGCGGGCAACCACCCCAGGGCGACAGGTTGACAGCTGGCTGCGGGCAACCACCCCGGGGCGACAGGTTGACAGCTGGCTGCGGGCAACCACCCCGGGGCGTCAGGTTGACAGCTGGCTGCGGGCAACCACCCCGGGGCGTCAGGTTGACAGCTGGCTGCGGGCAACCACCCCGGGGCGACAGGTTGACAGCTGGCTGCGGGCAACCACCCCGGGGCGTCAGGTTGACAGCTGGCTGCGGGCAACCACCCCAGGGCGACAGGTTGACAGCTGGCTGCGGGCAACCACCCCGGGGCGACAGGTTGACAGCTGGCTGCGGGCAACCACCCCGGGGCGACAGGTTGACAGCTGGCTGCGGGCAACCACCCCGGGGCGACAGGTTGACAGCTGGCTGCGGGCAACCACCCCGGGGCGACAGGTTGACAGCTGGCTGCGGGCAACCACCCCGGGGCGACAGGTCGACAGCTGGCTGCGGGCAACCACCCCGGGGCGACAGGTTGACAGCTGGCTGCGGGCAACCACCCCGGGGCGACAGGTTGACAGCTGGCTGCGGGCAACCACCCCGGGGCGACAGGTTGACAGCTGGCTGCGGGCAACCACCCCGGGGCGACAGGTTGACAGCTGGCTGCGGGCAACCACCCAGGGGCGACAGGTTGACAGCTGGCTGCGGGCAACCACCCCGGGGCGACAGGTTGACTGCTGGCTGCGGGCAACCACCCCGGGGCGACAGGTTGACAGCTGGCTGCGGGCAACCACCCCGGGGCGACAGGTTGACAGCTGGCTGCGGGCAACCACCCCGGGGCGACAGGTTGACAGCTGGCTGCGGGCAACCACCCCGGGGCGACAGGTTGACAGCTGGCTGTGGGCAACCACCCCGGGGCGACAGGTTGACAGCTGGCTGCGGGCAACCACCCCGGGGCGACAGGTTGACAGCTGGCTGCGGGCAACCACCCCGGGCGACAGGTTGACAGCTTGCTGGCTGTGGGCAACCACCCCGGGGCGACAGGTTGACAGCTAGCTGCAGACAACCATCTTGGGGCGACTGCCCAATTAATGCCCATGAATCGTGACGTCATGGCGATGGTTTCTGGCTTTACTCCGGCCAAGTCACATACAAAATGTCTATTATTTTTCCCATGATCAGAGGAAAAATCATTTTAACATTAAAAGTAACAAAAAATGGTGTAACATTTTTTTCATTTTACGCACACCAACAATGTTGGAGCAACATTGGTGGAGCAAAGAGGTTAAATGCACCACAGATTAGAATAGGTCAAATGAAGTTACAAAAGGGAAAATGAATACAGTATTCATGGCACAGTATCATTTGTTTCAGTTCCAAACCTAGCTTAATAATTTGCTAGTAACCTTAGCCTAAGGTAATAATACATTTATAAGATTTTACTAGTTGTTTTATTTTTTGTGTAAAGCTGGAAAGCAACATCCTTGCATGTAATATTCCCCAACCAAACATTTTGGGGCCTCGTATGAATAGCCTACACCTGGTCATCCAAAATCCAGTTATTTCAGGCCAAGCCCATTGTGAACAACAAGGCAAATGGGGAGGGGGAGGTCCTCTGACAAGCTACCGGCCTGATGTCCTCGTCGAGGCCACTAGTGTTGGTGGCCCTCGGGTAAATCAGGTAAATCAGGAATTTTACACATTTTTGATAGTGATAAACATGTGTTGCCTCCCCTAGTTCTTCCCCCTCCACACTCCCTCATAACATGAGTCGCCTCCCCCAGTTCTTCCCCCTCCACACTCCCTCATAACATGAGTCGCCTCCCCCAGTTCTTCCTCCCTCCACACTCCCTCATAACATGAGTCGCCTCCCCCAGTTCTTCCTCCCTCCACACTCCCTCATAACATGAGTCGCCTCCCCCAGTTCTTCCTCCCTCCACACTCCCTCATAACATGAGTCGCCTCCCCCAGTTCTTCCTCCCTCCACACTCCCTCATAACATGAGTCGCCTCCCCCAGTTCTTCCCCCTCCACACTCCCTCATAACCATATGCACACTTTCTCATAACCACCTAACATAATTTAACTCTTAAAAAGGTATTTGATTTTCCTAATACATTTTTCTTAGCATGATTAAAAAATGTAATGGAACCCAGATCATTTGAATCCAAATGTTGGCAAATTCAGTTTTTACAAAGAATTTTACGTATTTTTGCAATTTATCACTGAAAGTTTAGGAGGCATCTTTGGTTATATTCATGCATAATTGTTAACGCAAATTGTAAACAGATTTTTAATTTAAGAAATAAAATTATGATAAAACCAGGTCATTACGTAATTAGGAAAAATTACTTTGCGAGTTGTATCATTCAGATGCGTCCTTGCATTTATATTATACTGAAGGAGTCAATGGAGAATTTATGACAAACAGATTTGCATGTTAAAACAAAGCCATCGTTTGCCAACACAACAGTTCACTAAATGAGGTTGGTAGTGTTGAGCCCGCGCTCGAGTATGCATGCATGAAGAGGACCGGCTAAACCAAACCTCTGCCACTAGATATCACAGTAGTATATTGTCTAGTTAGCATACAATGCCTGAAGGCATTAATCAACATTATCCATTCTTCAGAGAATATGAAGGTCCTTTTTCTTACCTATTCCGAGCACTCAAACTAATGCTATCTCTGTCACATTGCAGTGATAAAACTCTACCTCCATCAGCATAACATTATTACCATCAGAGGATCTGGAAGCCTCACAAACTAACCTAACATAAATGTGATAACCCAACATAAAAATGTTTATGTCCAAATAATGACTAACCGAGGCCTTACTAATTCAACTTACCGAATGTGGTTAGGCATTTCCTTGTAGACGTCTGTAAACATTTCCTTCCAACTAGGCTTCAGACGACGCTCGGCTCTAGCAAAGGCCTGCATTACCTGCGACCAAAGAACAGCTTCATTAACTTCATACACTCATAACTGAACAATTATTTACTTTAACTTACCCTTTGGTAAAGAGGTTGTTAGTAGTACAAACTAACATTTGTGTAATACAAACTGTCTGAACCGTCTGAAAACAAATATTAATGAAGGTGAAACGGTGCTAATTTTTTAGAGTACAGTACAAATAGTGTGACTTCACTAAACAAGGAGTGTTTCAGATGGCCCATATATTATAGGTACTAGAGATATTGGACAGTAGTCAATTCAGGCCTGAATGAGTAACAGATAATCATGCAACCAAAATGCCCTTTTGCATACCACACAAATTTAGAGTTGAACACGATACATTTTCTAGTCATGTACAGTATAACAAACCTGAAACATGCTAAAAAGGAAAGTACTTGACAAACAAAATTGGCTTTGTACCTGGCGTTTACAATCATCTTTCCATTGTTTTTCCTTTGTTTCATCCCACCATCCTTGAGCAGTCATGTAGGCACGTAAGCGTGCAATAGGGTGCTGTGTTGAGTCCCATTGACGCACCTCATCTACAGAGCGGTAAGCCGAGCTGTCATCTGATGTGCTATGGTGGCCAATTCTAAGAATGATACAACATAAATATATAATTACAGCACTGAACAATAAAAAAATGAGTAACATTAATTTTAGCATTTTATCAGCCATAATGTGTAGATTGCATAATCACTTTTGCAGTGAAAATTGGGCCATGAATGCAAAGTTTTAAGCATTCCATCTGATTATATTTCCACATCTCTGTGTTTAGACTGACAGCAATAATTGTAAGGGCTAAATAGGAATTTCTGTCTTAAACCATCTATTAGTCACAATCAATTTGCATTAAAATATACTATAAAAGGTTGGTAATTTGGATTTTGGCAACTTGAATCTCCTAGTAATCTAAATGAATTCACATTTGAGTTTTTGATCTTATAACACAAATAGAAGTTTAGAGAAGCGAGATTTCTGCTGAATAAAAACATAAAAGATTTGAATTCGAACTATAAGTACTATTATTTTAGACGAATGGGTTTTTGAAAATGGGACCTAGCAGACTGTCATGATACCTTGTCCAAAGGACACAGGATTTTACCTTAGGGGACAACCTCTGAAAATACTGTATGAGCTCGCTAACCCAGATGATGGGCTTATCCAGATGGGTGGTCCTTCCATATAGTCTGGATAATGAAGCTCATACAGTACAGTATTGTCAAACTAAAAAACCCTAAAATGGTACAGCAGACAAGTTATTATGTAATTACAAAGGTCAGATACAGCTGCAGTACCTGTAAGTCATAGCTTCTATGAGAACTGGCCGATTTTCCGTAATGGTAATGTGACGTGCAGCTTTGGTGACATTGTACACGGCAAAAACGTCATTGCCATCGACACGAATGGTGGCCATTCCATATGCTGGTCCTCGAGCCGCTACACCATCGCCACGATACTGCTCACTCGTCGGGGTCGAGATGGCATACCCATTGTTACGACTGAAAAGTAATCAATTTCACGACAAGTTATAAAATATTTGAGCTTGGATAATATTTTATAAGTGCATATTTGGAGTGTGTTAATAGGAGATTTGGCCTATAGTGGTGGATGGTACATATATATACAATTAACTCAATCATTTTCTGTATTCACTATAATGTTTAAATGCCACACACTTTAATAAGAATGTTATCAAAACGCACAAAGCTGGGGAGACCATAGAGCACCATCCGTGTCACCGAGTATTCATGAGTATTCAAGGGAAAGGAGGGGGTAGCTAGCTGCCTGTCCCCTGACACAATGAATTATATGAATTATTATTTAATGACAGTGTCACTACAACTTTTGTAAGAGGTAAACAGTGGGAGTAGCTGGGGTTGTACACACAGCAGGAGTAAACAGTAGAAGTAGCTGGGGTGTTGTACACACAGCAGGAGTAAGCAGTAGAAGTAGCTGGGGTGTTGTACACACAGCAGGAGTAAGCAGTAGAAGTAGCTGGGGTGTTGTACACACAGCAGGATAAGTAGTAAAGTAAGTAAGTAATTATCAATAGAAGGCACCAAACCGGGAAGGCTATGTAGCACCATCAAAATGCGGATAATCAGAGGGCGCTAAATATCACCAAGGATGCCAATACGAGAACAAAACGCATAAGGCGAACAATATCAAAGTATCAGAGTCGCCAAGAATTCTATCGAGGGACAAACGACTGCGGGGGGCAGTCGGAAAACAGACACACGCTCGTCCTGGAAGTCAGGACATTCAACAGGATATGTACGACCGTAAGAGGGACAATGCAATTCGGACAATAAGGAGCAGGGCGGCGCTCCATTAACCTTCAATTGCGCATCGCATCATATGATGCGTTGACCGACTTGCAGAAATTGCGCGTCGCATCATATGATGCGTTGGAGTACTACGCAAGATTTAAACGGCCCATGGATACACGGGGTTCACCACACCTTCATCAGGGCTCTTGTAAACAGACGCCATTTTTAAAAAAAATCGTGGGCCAAACTCCCGGGTGTTAGGGGCCTCAGTATCGAGTAAGCTACCAAGCCTGACGCACGCAGCATGAGCTCACAGCACTGCTGTTCAGCTTGTGACCACAGCATCGCCTAAAATGCCATAATATACTTGTTCATGCTATTATGTAGCGATAATATTATTACAGAAGACCCCTGACTGTGATAAAACTGACCATGGTCTGATAATAAGAGGATTGTGATGATATTTAGCGCTGTGCTCCATGGAGGGAGGAGTAATGCTGTGGGAGGGAGGGTGGTGGCGTTGTTATCTGACTGTGTGTGGCCACCTTTTACTGACTGCACTCACCATACCAGCTTAGCGGTTCGTTATGGTGAACACAAATGTAGCTACTTATATATAACGTGTGTATAGAGAGTATAAACAGCAAGAGTAGGAGGTTGGGAGCCGCCATTTTGGTGAGAGGAGCGTCGTCTGCAGGAATTATCGTGTTGTTTACTGGTGATCACGTCTTTGGGCACCATACCAGTTTACTTGTACAAGTTTGGTGAATAAAACCGGTAGATATTTATATATAATGTGTGTATATAGCGTAATAACACCACAAGCAGTATTGTTGGAGGAGAAATAGTGCGTGTGGCCTTGAGGGCGGCAGCCATCAGCTGACTGTGAGGTCCATCAGTGGCAGTGGCAGCCAGTGGCGGGCTGCCACTGCTGCCACTGCCACTCAGCATACCAACTTAGTGGTTCGTTATGGTGAACACGAATGTAGATACTTATATATAGCGTCTGTATATAGTGAATAAAAGCAAAAACAGTATTGTGGGAGGAGAATGTGGGCGAGTCAGATGACTTGAGGGAGGGCGTGAGTGGCTGGCTGGTACACGGCGGTCACTCCTCGTTACTTTTTGACTCATAATAGCAACTTAGTGGTTCGTTATGGTGAACAAACATGCAGATACTTATATAAACCTGTGTATATAGTAAACAACCGACAAAGTATTTGTTCACTGTTTGATGAACATAATTGAATCAACAATATGCACACCATATTTTGAGTACAGCGATGATTCACCCATTTCATTATATAAATATATCACACTACACACTATTGAATAATATTACAGCAAAAAAACTACGAAAAATCAATCAGAGACATTGAAATAATTAGGCAATTATCTTTGTGGCAACTCCGGCCTGACAGCTGGCGATCAACAGACCGCCTGGGACGCATGCTGAGTGAGCGCCTGTTTTGTGCCAGACTTCCCTGCCCTATAGCGGCCAATATATTCAACTTACGATTTTTTTATTTTTCCCGTGATCAGTGAACAAATTAACAGGTTAGGAAGAAAAAATATTTTTTTTTTTTTTTTTTTTGTATGCGCCTGTGGGTGTCAAATGGTATATAGCTATGCGCCATTTAAGGGTTAA
>WNGS01163002.1:1051526-1083471 GCA_020271785.1 Procambarus virginalis | reverse complement strand
CCTATTTTCATTTTCAAATTACGACTTTTTATACCGAAAATATGCCAATTACTGAAAACGGCGATGGGTCATATTTGCCCAACCCCCTACAGTTTTCAAATATCTGAAATATCGGAAAATTGACACCTGAGCGTGATTTTTGAGCCGAATTCTGACTCTCTGCACCTATTTTCATTTTCAAATTACGACTTTTTATACCGAAAATATGCCAATTACTGAAAACGGCGATGGGTCATATTTTGCCCAAACCCCCCTACAGTTTTCAAAATATCTGAAATATCGGAAAATTGACACCTGAGCGTGATTTTTGAGCCGAATTCTGACTCTCTGCACCTATTTTCATTTTCAAATTACGACTTTTTATACCGAAAATATGCCAATTACTGAAAACGGCGATGGTCATATTTTGCCCAAACCCCCCTACAGTTTTCAAAATATCTGAAATATCGGAAATTGACACCTGAGCGTGATTTTTGAGCCGAATTCTGACTCTCTGCACCTATTTTCATTTTCAAATTACGACTTTTTATACCGAAAATATGCCAATTACTGAAAACGGCGATGGGTCATATTTTGCCCAACCCCCCTACAGTTTTCAAAATATCTGAAATATCGGAAAATTGACACCTGAGCGTGATTTTTGAGCCGAATTCTGACTCTCTGCACCTATTTTCATTTTCAAATTACGACTTTTTATACCGAAAATATGCCAATTACTGAAAACGGCGATGGGTCATATTTTGCCCAAACCCCCCTACAGTTTTCAAAATATCTGAAATATCGAAAATTGACACCTGAGCGTGATTTTTGAGCCGAATTCTGACTCTCTGCACCTATTTTCATTTTCAAATTACGACTTTTTATACCGAAAATATGCCAATTACTGAAAACGGCGATGGGTCATATTTTGCCCAACCCCCCTACAGTTTTCAAAATATCTGAAATATCGGAAAATTGACACCTGAGCGTGATTTTTGAGCCGAATTCTGACTCTCTGCACCTATTTTCATTTTCAAATTACGACTTTTATACCGAAAATATGCCAATTACTGAAAACGGCGATGGGTCATATTTTGCCCAAACCCCCCTACAGTTTTCAAAATATCTGAAATATCGGAAAATTGACACCTGAGCGTGATTTTTGAGCCGAATTCTGACTCTCTGCACCTATTTTCATTTTCAAATTACGACTTTTTATACCGAAATATGCCAATTACTGAAAACGGCGATGGGTCATATTTTGCCCAAACCCCCCTACAGTTTTCAAAATATCTGAATATCGGAAAATTGACACCTGAGCGTGATTTTTGAGCCGAATTCTGACTCTCTGCACCTATTTTCATTTTCAAATTACGACTTTTTATACCGAAAATATGCCAATTACTGAAAACGGCGATGGGTCATATTTTGCCCAAACCCCCCTACAGTTTTCAAAATATCTGAAATATCGGAAAATTGACACCTGAGCGTGATTTTTGAGCCGAATTCTGACTCTCTGCACCTATTTTCATTTTCAAATTACGACTTTTTATACCGAAAATATGCCAATTACTGAAAACGGCGATGGGTCATATTTTGCCCAAACCCCCCTACAGTTTTCAAAATATCTGAAATATCGGAAAATTGACACCTGAGCGTGATTTTTGAGCCGAATTCTGACTCTCTGCACCTATTTTCATTTTCAAATTACGACTTTTTATACCGAAAATATGCCAATTACTGAAAACGGCGATGGGTCATATTTTGCCCAAACCCCCCTACAGTTTTCAAAATATCTGAAATATCGAAAATTGACACCTGAGCGTGATTTTTGAGCCGAATTCTGACTCTCTGCACCTATTTTCATTTTCAAATACGACTTTTTATACCGAAAATATGCCAATTACTGAAAACGGCGATGGGTCATATTTTGCCCAAACCCCCCTACAGTTTTCAAAATATCTGAAATATCGGAAAATTGACACCTGAGCGTGATTTTTGAGCCGAATTCTGACTCTCTGCACCTATTTTCATTTTCAAATTACGACTTTTTATACCGAAAATATGCCAATTACTGAAAACGGCGATGGGTCATATTTGCCCAAACCCCCCTACAGTTTTCAAAATATCTGAAATATCGAAAATTGACACCTGAGCGTGATTTTTGAGCCGAATTCTGACTCTCTGCACCTATTTTCATTTTCAAATTACGACTTTTTATACCGAAAATATGCCAATTACTGAAAACGGCGATGGGTCATATTTTGCCCAAACCCCCCTACAGTTTTCAAAATATCTGAAATATCGGAAAATTGACACCTGAGCGTGATTTTTGAGCCGAATTCTGACTCTCTGCACCTATTTTCATTTTCAAATTACGACTTTTTATACCGAAAATATGCCAATTACTGAAAACGGCGATGGGTCATATTTTGCCCAAACCCCCCTACAGTTTTCAAAATATCTGAAATATCGGAAAATTGACACCTGAGCGTGATTTTTGAGCCGAATTCTGACTCTCTGCACCTATTTTCATTTTCAAATTACGACTTTTTATACCGAAAATATGCCAATTACTGAAAACGGCGATGGGTCATATTTTGCCCAAACCCCCCTACAGTTTTCAAAATATCTGAAATATCGGAAATTGACACCTGAGCGTGATTTTTGAGCCGAATTCTGACTCTCTGCACCTATTTTCATTTTCAAATTACGACTTTTTATACCGAAAATATGCCAATTACTGAAAACGGCGATGGGTCATATTTTGCCCAAACCCCCCTACAGTTTTCAAAATATCTGAAATATCGGAAAATTGACACCTGAGCGTGATTTTTGAGCCGAATTCTGACTCTCTGCACCTATTTTCATTTTCAAATTACGACTTTTTATACCGAAAATATGCCAATTACTGAAAACGGCGATGGGTCATATTTTGCCCAAACCCCCCTACAGTTTTCAAAATATCTGAAATATCGGAAAATTGACACCTGAGCGTGATTTTTGAGCCGAATTCTGACTCTCTGCACCTATTTTCATTTTCAAATTACGACTTTTTATACCGAAAATATGCCAATTACTGAAAACGGCGATGCATATTTTGTAAACCCCCACAGTTTTCAAAATATATGGAAAAGACACCTGTTTTAGCCGAATTTGGTCGAGCCCCTACATTTTCATAAAACGCATTTGGTAGAGCCCCACAGTTTGTAACACCAATTTGGTAGAGCCCCATGTGGTAACAGCATGTTGTTAAACCCAAATGTGGTCACAAATGGTTAGAACCCACATGTGGTAACAGCATGTGTAGAAGACCCCATTTGTAACAGCATGTGTTAGAACCCACATGTGGTAGAGCCCCAATGTGGTAACACAATGTGGTAGAGCCCCCACGTGGTAACAGCATGTTTAGAACCCACATGTGGTAACAGCATGTGTTAGACCCACATTTGGTAACAGCATGTGGTAGAGACCCCATGTGGTAACAGCATGTTTTAGAACCCACATGTGGTAGAGCCCCACATGTGGTAACAGCATGGGGAGCCCCATGTGGTAACAGCATGTGGTAGAACCCACATGTGGTAGAGCCCCACATGTGGTAACAGCATGTGGTAGAGCCCCCATGTGGTAACAGCATGTGGTAGAACCCACATGTGGTAGAGCCCCACATGTGGTAACAGCATGTGGTAGAGGCCCCACATGTGGTAACAGCATGTGGTAGAGCCCCACATGTGGTAACAGCATGTGGTAGAGCCCCACATGTGGTAACAGCATGTGGTAGAGCCCCACATGTGGTAACAGCATTCTGTACCTTGTGCCAAGATCTGTAGTGGGCAAGACTGATCAAAACATGTGTTGGAGCAGCGCGCCGCTTCATGGTTCCTTCACTATCCTAAGACAGGATACAATTACACAAACCCAGTGTAATAATCTAAGATGAGGTCTGATAAAAACCTTTTGTGCCCTTTGTAATGCTTTTTGCGCTACCGCTCACAGAATGAATATGGGGTGCACAATAAACTAGCCGCCTCCGGCGGCAACAATCAAACAAACCCAGATCCAGACGGTATCATTCACTACGGGCTCACCATAGCCCGTGCTACTTGGAACTTCTTGTTCCAGGTAGCGAAACTTTAACAACAACAACCAGGAAGATAACTATCCAGACTGCCCTTGACGAGGCTATCACCGAACGAGAGGAATTGCAAAACGCCTGAATATTGAAAAGGAGATTCCTTTTGGTGTTGTGCATTTGGTGGTTTTAGAGAGCTGTCGCACGAGGACGTGATCTCATTATTATCAGCTCGCTCGAGATAATCATTCCTAAACACACAAGTCTTTATGAATACACTAATTGCTTCACCTTTCTTCATATTAGTTACCCTCGGGTAAATGTCGTCTACTTTAAGACCTGTGGGCAGCAAGCACACACGTAGGTGTTCATCACTATAGAACACGTCAAGATACGATCCCTGAGTAACAGTTAACTTACACAGTGTGGCAGGAGGTGCAGTATGGAGCTACTGACAGTTGGCTTGCGCGCGCTACACTGGCCTGGGCGAGGCGCGGCAAGACCTTATGGCGGCGGCGGTGCGGGAAACCTTTGGACCCGCGCACTACCCGCTCACTCCCACACGCCGGGTATTAGGCCATATACCCGCGGTGGTCCGGTACCCAGTGATCCACGTCACTCTTCCTGACCCCTACACAAGTTTCTCTGTCATATGCGTAATTGGGATGGGAGCAGTTTATTTTCTTCTTAACTCACATAGTTAAGAATAACTTTCATGTTTTACTGCAATAGTTATTGTGCTCGCTATAGGAGAACACCTGTTAGGCCTTTCAAGATTATCCTAGACCAACTACTTAACCTTCTGCAGAATGCGATCCTCAACAGTTGCCTGATTCCCGGGAACATATTTAACTTCTATAGGGAAACTTAGGCTATAAGTTGATGTCCAAACAACACGTCAGAAAATAAAGAAACGACGACGTTTCGGTCCGTCCCGGACCATTATCACTACTTGAGAATGGTCCAAGACGGACCGAAACGTCGCCATCTTGTTCATTTTCTGACGTGTGGTTTGGTCACAATATCATCAGCCCCGTTATTGTGACTCATAGTATGAAGACCCATCATTGATCAAGTCCACTACGGGCTCACCATAGCCCGTGCTACTTGGAACTTGTTCCGAGTAGCTGAATCTATAACAACAACAACAGCATCATTGATAACGAAAAAATAACCAAATTCTCTTCCTGATGATTCATTCATCCATCACAATGACACAATGTGTCATTGTGATGGTGGCTTAGACGAGCCTCCTGCGGTTGATATTTATTTATTTATTTATTTATTTATATATATACAAGAAGGTACATTGGGATTGTGAGCATACATAGCATAGTAATTACATTCTTGTAAAGTCACTAGTACGCGCAGCGTGTCGGGCAGGTCCTCCTGCGGTCGTACGCGCAGCGTGTCGGGCAGGTCCTCCTGCGGTCGTACGCGCAGCGTGTCGGGCAGGTCCTCCTGCGGTCGATAGTCAGTAATTTTTCCCAACGCTAAAATGACGCCTTTCTTGCATACACCTTCAAGGAAAAATAAAGGTAGTTTAGCCTAATATTTTGTGTTTACTATTTTAAACCCAGGCAAAATTTAGTCTGTACTGCACGGAATGGTTTTGATGTTTGTGTTAAAAGCTATCGACCTCTCGATGGCTTATACTTTGAGTGGGGAGTCCGTATAAACAACTGGGCCTCTACCCTTCAGACTGAACTATTTGCCTTGCTCCTTGCACTGAAATGTGTACAAGTCTCCAAACTTGATACATTAATTGTAAGTGACTCCTTATCATCCTTAAATGCTCTCAACTCTTTAAGACATAACTGTAACATGCTCGTGTCCGAAGCTAGACACAAATACAACAAAATTATTAAGAATGGTAACAGAGTCCATTTCATGTGATCTCCATCTCATGTTGGCCTCCGAATGCATGATAGAGCTGATAAGTTAGCCAAAAGAATCTGCCTTTAAAGGAGCCGTTGAGTGTAACCTTGGATTGTCAATGAGCAATCTGAGAGCAGCAGTACACCGAGAACTTCAACAAGATCTTGTAGATCTGAGGCAAAGTGAAATTGACACCAGTAATTCCATCTATCATCATACTATCATGCAAGAGGAGCCACACATCTATGGATCATCCAATAAAATCAGCAGACTTCTAAATGTTACTACTGCTCGGCTTAGACTCGGTTACAAGTATCTCTGGGAATTCTCATTATCTGCCGATGTAGACCTGACCAAATGTAAACTGTGTCAACAAAATTATTCGCACACCCTCCGTCACTATGTGATGGAGTGCGAAAAGATACGTGAATTTAGAGACAATTCTATAACCAATGTTCCAGCGATGTGTAAATATTTCATTCAAAATGATCTGCTACCAGAAATTTTAGCCAAATATCCCCAGTTTGCTAACTGTAGGTAGTAACTGAGTGATTGTAACCTATCCACCGCTGCCCACTGGATGGGGGGCGGTGTGCAGGACAAACATATCAATTGTGACACTAGCTCTCCACATATGTCAGTTGCTTAATTTAGAACCTGTACTTGAGGTCGATCTCGAACCCATTGTTGATGTGACCTTATATTGAATTTTGTAACTAGCTCATCAAGATTGTAACTTGCTTAGCTAAATGAATTGTGGGGTTCAGTCCCTGAGCCCATTATGTGCCTCTGTAACCCTTTCCACTACCGCCCACAAGATGGGTATGGGGTGCATAATAAATGAACTAAACTAACCTCTGGAGGGGTTATTTAATTACATGAAAACCACTAATACTCAAGTGGCAGTGTCGAGGACAGGATGCCGGCGGCTTGTCAAAGGCCCTCCCCCCTTTGCCCTGATTACTTTTTCAAACTGGAGTTTGATATTTAACAGTTTAGGCATTTGCGATTTCGGCGGGTAGGCGGTTCCATGGGTTTATAACCCTATGGCTGAAAAAGCATCTCCTGTTCTCAGTTCAACATTGTGGCTTGCTGAGCTTGAAACTGTTGCTCCTTGTTCCTGCATAGTGGCTTGTTGAGCTTGAAACTGTTGCTCCTTGTTTGTGTTACATCTCAAAAAAATAAAAAATAAAAATATTTATTCAGGTAAAAGTACATATATAGAAGATGTTACAAAAATAATGTTGAGTTTACAGATAGAGCTAGTACATACAATACCCGAACACCCATTTGAGAGTCTCCAACTATTTACAGAGTTTCCTGCTTTAACTGCAGCTCCGGTTTCTTGTCCCTGCTGGTCTACTGATCCATCTGTGAAGTATGTGAAGCTGTCGGGTGCCAAGTTTGCTTCTATATGGATCTGTGCAATGTTACGTAGCAGATGAGGATTTGTCTGGTTCTTTTTTCCTTCAAGAACCATAATCTTAAAGTCTGCTGGCTAAAGCCACTAATACGCGTAGCGTTTCGGGCAAGGTGTGGGGAAAAACACTTAGATTAAAGCTTGATACTAATTGAGATTAGAGTATAAATTGTGTTGAAAAAGGAAAAGAAAAAGGGGGGGGGGATCGCGGAAATCAGGAATTATACAACTTGGTCAATTGAAAATAGCAAGACATGGGCTGACATTTAGGGGGGTAATTACATGGAGTTAATTAGGTGGTACTTAGTTTTTCTCTTAAACTGGTTGAGAGAGGTACTGCCTTTGCCATGATTGGGAAGGTCATTATACATTCTGGGTCCCTTGAATTGCAGAGCATTTCTAGTTTGATTAAGTCGTACTCTTGGAATATCAAATAGGTATTTGTTTCTGGTGTGGTGTTCATGGGATCTGTTACAACCTTCTAGGAAGCTTTTAAGGTCAGGACTGACATTACAGTTCAGAGTTTTATATATACGGAATACACTTGAGAGGATGTGCAGTGACTTAATATCTAATATATTTAAAGATTTAAGTAAGGGTACCGAGTGCTGCCTGGGGCCAGAGTGTGTTATTGTTCTAATGGCAGAATTGTGTTGAGCAATTAGAGGAGTAATGAGTAATTAGAGTTTGACTGGGGATATCAAAGAGATATTTATTTCTGGTGTGGTGCTCATGGGTTCTATTACAACCTTCTAGGAAGTGTTTAAAGTCAGGATTGACATTACAGTTCAGAGTTTTAAATATATAGAATATCTGACCTTTTGACGAACTTTTCCGGCTCAACATCCTCCAAATTGTTCCGTATTTTAAAAGTTTCGATAAGATCCGTCCTGTCATGCCTGGTATGCAGTGTTGTTCACCCAGTGGCCCTCAACCGTGTCTGATACCAGAGTTAATTTAGTTCTGAAATGATTTGTGTCGCCGGGTGACATTAAGGCCTCCACAACAGCCTACTGAACCGCCATCAAGTATCTTGCCTTCTGAGGAAGGGAAGGGAGTTATCAGAGGAAAGCGCCAAGCCATTACCACTATATAGCACTGGGAAGTGGTGAGCATAAGGATTTGAGATGGGACGGGGGGGAAATGAATGGTGCCCAACCACTTTGGCAGTCGGGGCTTGAACGCCGACCTGCAGGAAGCGAGACCATCGCTCTACCGTCCAATCAGTTACCTCACTATACCAGTAGTTCGGCCGTAGTGGAACCTCGATACATGACTGAAGTATATATTCATAGGCTTCCTGTCCCAGAAACAACGAATTATAGGTATCTCTTCTTGAGATACCTATAATTCGGATGAGGTAAGGTAAGGTAATTGTAAGGAGACAATGCCTAGCCAATACAAATATAAATTAGCACTTGGAAGGGTGAAGGAACAAGGCTCTGAAATATTACAAGGAGTGCTCAACCGCTTGGACCATCGAGTATCAAACGCTGACCTGCAAGATGCGAAGCCATCACTGTACCCACCAGTCCAAGTGGTTGGCTGTAATTATTAGGTTATGTAAATTACTAGCTGAACCTAACTACAAACCTCCGCTGCCTCGCGACCATTCCCACTTTTGGGTCTGGCTTCAGGAGTCAATTACGAGGAAGAATCCGGAATTGGAGCCCCTAAGGCAGTTCGCTGTTGACTTCAACCTTGTTCTGGCAGCTCCTGCGACGGCGCTGGAACTAAGCGTACTAGAGTTTGCCTTTCCATTGGGTAATTTCAGCATCGTGGAGAAGGGGGATCTGCTGCATGGGTAACAGCTTCTTCATCATATCAACCTACACAGGCTTTGCGCCTCAGTTACCCCAGTGTTAAGTGTACCTTACCTCACTACACATGTACCTCAGTGTACCTTACCTCACTACACAGGTACCACAGTGTACCTTACCTCACTACACAGGTACCTCAGTGTACCTTACCTCACTACACAGGTACCACAGTGTACCTTACCTCACTACACAGGTACCACAGTGTACCTTACCTCACTACACAGGTACCACAGTGTACCTTACCTCACTACACAGGTACCACAGTGTACCTTACCTCACTACACAGGTACCTCAGTGTACCTTACCTCACTACACAGGTACCACAGTGTACCTTACCTCACTACACAGGTACCACAGTGTACCTTACCTCACTACACAGGTACCACAGTGTACCTTACCTCACTACACAGGTACCACAGTGTACCTTACCTCATCACACAGGTACCACAGTGTACCTTACCTCACTACACAGGTACCACAGTGTACCTTACCTCACTACACAGGTACCTCAGTGTACCTTACCTCACTACACAGGTACCACAGTGTACCTTACCTCACTACACCGGTACCACAGTGTACCTTACCTCACTACACAGGTACCACAGTGTACCTTACCTCACCACACAGGTACCACAGTGTACCTTACCTCACCACACAGGTACCACAGTGTACCTTACCTCAGTACACAGGTACCACAGTGTACCTTACCTCACCACACAGGTACCTCAGTGTACCTTACCTCACCACACAGGTACCTCAGTGTACCTTACCTCACCACACAGGTACCTCAGTGTACCTTACCTCACTACACAGGTACCACAGTGTACCTTACCTCACCACACAGGTACCACAGTGTACCTTACCTCACTACACAGGTACCTCAGTGTACCTTACCTCACTACACAGGTACCACAGTGTACCTTACCTCACTACACTGGTACCTCAGTGTACCTTACCTCACCACACATGTACCACAGTGTACCTTACCTCACCACACAGGTACCACAGTGTACCTTACTTCACCACACAGGTACCACAGTGTACCTTACCTCACCACACAGGTACCACAGTGTACCTTACCTCACTACACAGGTACCTCAGTGTACCTTACCTCACCACACAGGTACCACAGTGTACCTTACCTCACCACACAGGTACCACAGTGTACCTTACCTCACTACACAGGTACCACAGTGTACCTTACCTCACTACACTGGTACCTCAGTGTACCTTACCTCACTACACAGGTACCACAGTGTACCTTACCTCACCACACAGGTACCACAGTGTACCTTACCTCACCACACAGGTACCACAGTGTACCTTACCTCACTACACAGGTACCTCAGTGTACCTTACCTCACTACACAGGTACCACAGTGTACCTTACCTCACTACACTGGTACCTCAGTGTACCTTACCTCACTACACAGGTACCACAGTGTACCTTACCTCACTACACAGGTACCTCAGTGTACCTTACATCACTACACAGGTACCACAGTGTACCTTACCTCACTACACAGGTACCTCAGTGTACCTTACCTCACTACACAGGTACCACAGTGTACCTTACCTCACTACACAGGTACCTCAGTGTACCTTACCTCACTACACAGGTACCACAGTGTACCTTACCTCACTACACAGGTACCTCAGTGTACCTTACCTCACTACACAGGTACCACAGTGTACCTTACCTCACTACACAGGTACCTCAGTGTACCTTACCTCACTACACAGGTACCACAGTGTACCTTACCTCACTACACAGGTACCACAGTGTACCTTACCTCACTACACAGGTACCACAGTGTACCTTACCTCAACACACAGGAACCTCAGTGTACCTTACCTCACCACACAGGTACCTCAGTGTACCTTACCTCACTACACAGGTACCACAGTGTACCTTACCTCACTACACAGGTACCTCAGTGTACCTTACCTCACTACACAGGTACCACAGTGTTCCTTACCTCACTACACAGGTACCTCAGTGTACCTTACCTCACTACACAGGTACCACAGTGTACCTTACCTCACTACACAGGTACCTCAGTGTACCTTACCTCACCACACAGGTACCACAGTGTACCTTACCTCACCACACAGGTACCACAGTGTACCTTACCTCACTACACAGGTACCACAGTGTACCTTACCTCACCACACAGGTACCACAGTGTACCTTACCTCAACACACAGGTACCTCAGTGTACCTGCTATAAGTGTAACCCCCCCCCCCCCCACCCCACACACGAGATGATGATTCAGAACAAAAAAAATCACACTTTTTTATAAGTAATTATAATTAACTGATAAATCCCATCAGTTAATTACAACTCTCAGAGATAGGAGGGTCAGAGGCCAGAGGAAGTCACATTAATAGATATGACAAGTATAACCAGCATATTTTTATGTGCTATTATCAGTAGTAGTATAACCAGGAGAGGTCTAGACATTATGCAAGACATAATAGCTTATTTGAACAGTGCCTCTGATGTGAGGAGCTCAGCTTAGGGTGACGTGGGTCGGTTGTTGGGCCATTTGTTGTACACGTACACTAAACTGTGTGTACACGTACACTAAACTGTGTACACATACACTAAACTGTGTGTACACATACACTAAACTGTGTGTACACGTACACTAAACTGTGTGTACACGTACACTAAACTGTGTGTACACGTACACTAAACTGTGTGTACACGTACACTAAACTGTGTGTGTACACGTACACTAAACTGTGTATGTACACGTACACTAAACTGTGTGTACACATACACTAAACTGTGCGTACACATACACTAAACTGTGTGTACACGTACACTAAACTGTGTGTGTACACGTTCACTAAACTGTGTGTACACGTACACTAAACTGTGTGTGTACACGTACACTAAACTGTGTGTGTACACGTACACTAAACTGTGTGTGTACACGTACACTAAACTGTGTGTGTACACGTACACTAAACTGTGTGTGTACACGTACACTAAACTGTGTGTGTACACGTACACTAAACTGTGTGTGTACACGTACACTAAACTGTGTGTGTACACGTACACTAAACTGTGTGTGTACACGTACACTAAACTGTGTGTACACATATACTAAACTGTGTGTACACGTACACTAAACTGTGTGTACACATATACTAAACTGTGTGTACACATATACTAAACTGTGTGTGTACACGTACACTAAACTGTGTGTACACATATACTAAACTGTGTGTGTACACGTACACTAAACTGTGTGTACACATACACTAAACTGTGTGTACACATACACTAAACTGTGTGTACACATACACTAAATTGTGTGTACACGTACACTAAACTGTGTGTACACATATACTAAACTGTGTGTGTACACATACATTAAACTGTGTGTACACATACACTAAACTTCAACCATTTCCACTTCCCACCCCCAGGATGGGCATGGGGTCACCTGCTACCTCCCAGGATGGGTAGGGGTCACCTGCCTCACTCACAGGATGGGTATGGGGTTACCTGCCACCCCGCAGGATGGGTATGGGGTCACCTGCCACCCCCCAGGATGGGTATGGGGTCACCTGCTACCTCCCAGGATGGGTAGGGGTCACCTACCTTACTCACAGGATGGGTATGGGGTCACCTGCCACCTCACTCACAGGATGGGTATGGGGTCACCTGCCTACCTCACTCACAGGATGGGTAGGGGTCACCTACCACCTCCCAGGATGGGTATGGGGTCACCTGCCACCCCTCAGGATGGGTATGGGGTCACCTGCCACCCCCCAGGATGGGTAGGGGTCACCTGCCTCACTCACAGGATGGGTATGGGGTCACCTACCACCTCCTAGGATGGGTATGGGGTCACCTGCCACCCCGCAGGATGGGTATGGGGTCACCTGCCTCACTCACAGGATGGGTAGGGGTCACCTGCCTCACTCACAGGATGGGTAGGGGTCACCTGCCACCCCCCAGGATGGGTAGGGGTCACCTGCCACCCCCCAGGATGGGTAGGGGTCACCTGCCACCCCCCAGGATGGGTATGGGGTCACCTGCCACCCCCCAGGATGGGTATGGGGTCACCTGCCACCCCGCAGGATGGGTATGGGGTCACCTGCCACCCCCCAGGATGGGTAGGGGTCACCTACCTCACTCACAGGATGGGTAGGGGTCACCTGCCTCAATCACAGGATGGGTATGGGGGTTGTAACACCACAAAAGTGTCTAGTTGAGTTATATTTTATTTTCCTTACAACATGAGTCAGCAGAGAGGACATTTGAGGCGCCAGAGTCGGCCTTTAGTAATTAAAAAATCACACACCTATAGAAGTGTGAATGACGACAGGTTGACCAAGGGTCAGGTCGTGTGAATTGACCCAGCTTCTAAGCTGACAATTGCAGCCAAGTAGCCGGGTGTGTCCTTGAAACAAGCTGCTGAAAGGCGTAGTAGGTGGATGGCCTGAGGCTATCTACTTATAACTGGCTCTCAGACGGGAGACATGTCCTGTCCACGAGGCTCACCATAGCCCGTGCTTCTTGCCCCGCTCCTGTGCCAGGTAAGTTACGGGCTCACCATAGCCCGTGCTACTTGCCCCGCTCCTGTGCCAGGTAAGTTACGGGCTCACCATAGCCCGTGTTACTTGCCCCGCTCCTGTGCCAGGTAAGTTACGGGCTCACCATAGCCCGTGTTACTTGCCCCGCTCCTGTGCCAGGTAAGTTACGGGCTCACCATAGCCCGTGCTTCTTGCCCCGCTCCTGTGCCAGGTAAGTTACGGGCTCACCATAGCCCGTGCTACTTGCCCAGCTCCTGTGCCAGGTAAGTTACGGGCTCACCATAGCCCGTGCTTCTTGGAACTTGCTCCGAGTAGCTGAATCTATAACAACAACAACCCAATAACTGGCAAAAGATTAAACAATCCCTGGCTCATTAATGGCATACTCAAAGCAATCGACAAGAAACATGAATATGAAAAAACTTAGGATTGGCCTAGTTGCAAAAGAAGTAGGTAAGAGGTACTCGTCAATGCTTGCCAGTACAATAAGAAAAAGAAAACTTTTCTATTACGAGAATAGGTTCAAAGAAGCAAAAGGCAACTTCAAAAGCACATGGAGAACCATCTCTAACATCCTAGGAGCTAAACAACATTCACATAACCAGGCAAAAATCTCCAAGGATGGTTATACACCTGCAACAGCTCTTAAAACAGCAACTGAATTTAATAGCTTTTTTTCATTGATTGGTGCTAACCTTGCCTGAAAAATCCCACAGACTCAGACATGTTACCACATATCTTTCAGGCAGCTATCCAAACTCTCTTCTCCTCTCACCAATCAGCCCTACAGATGTTGTATCCATCATTCACTCGCTAAAAACCAAAGCTGGGAACATTAGTGAAATACCATCCATGGTATACAAGAGTGCCTACCATGCCCTTACACCACCCATAGCTTTGTTGTTCAATAAATCTTTAGTGTGTCATACCTTCCCTGATATCCTTAAAAAAGCAAGAGTAACGCCACTTCATAAAGGAGGCAATACGGCAGACATAAATAATTACAGACCCATATCAAATCTACATATATTAATAAAAATATTTGAAAAAATTATTTGCAAACAGCTCTACTACTATCTCGTAAAATTCAATATAATAAGTCCCTGTCAGTTTGGCTTCCGCTCCGAAAAGAGTACCAATGATGCAATTGTTTGTCTGCTTGACATAATTTACTCAGCCCTTGACAAAAGTGAGTTTCTTCACTGACCTGAGAAAGGCTTTTGATACTGTTGACCATATCTATCTCTTACCTAAACTCCACCATTATGAAATCCGAGGCCTTGCCCTGAACTATATCCGATCCTATCATAGAGACAGACACCAATATGTAGCCATCAGTGATATAACCTCTCCCACTCTACCATTAACCTTATGGGTGCCACAGGACAGCATCCTAGGACCTCTCCTATTTCTTATATACATCAATGATCTCCCTAATGTCTCTAACATACTTAAACCTAAATTGTTTGCTGATGACACTACCCTCATCTACTCTGACCCCAACCCACTCATATTAAATAATGTTGTAAACAATGAATATAAAAAATCCACGTGTAGTTGTCAACCAACAAACTCACACTAAACATAGAAAAAACCTACTACATCTTATTTGGAAGCAAATCAACAAATGCAATTCAGTTTCAGATAGACAATGTTAACATTAGCAATAAAAATTATGGAAAGTTCCTTGGCCTATACTTAGACAAGAGACTCAACTTTATCACCCACATACAACACATAACTAAAAAAGTTTCCAAAACAGTTGGTATACTCTCTAAGATCAGATATTATGGACCTTACTCTGCTCTCCTCTCACTCTATCATGCACTTATCTATCCCTATCTTACTTATGGTATCTGTGTATGGGGCTCAACCTCTGCAAACTACCTCAAGCCCATCATCATTCAGCAAAATTCTGCTATCAGGACAATAACAAACTCTGTTTTCAGACAACACACCTCCCCTGTTTAAATCCCTAAACATGCTAAACATAATCTCACTCCACACATTCTCTTGTGTCAATTACATTTATAAACCCCTTTTCTTAAATGCAAACCCTGTTCTGAAACTCTTCCTGAACAGATGTAATAGAACACATACTCACCACACCAGACATAAATATCTCTTTGATATCCCCAGAGTCAAACTTGATCTGTGTAAATATGAAAAAGATCCCTTTGCAAATAAAGGGACCTAGTCTATGGAACTCGCTCACTAATGAATTGAAAAGCTGTCCAACTTTTGCCGTATTAAAAAATAAAACCAAAAAGTACCTAATTTCATCTTCATATTTTCCTACCTAGTGCTTTATCTCGTACTGTATCATTCATAAACTCCCAATACTTATACTTAAGTCATATTACTTTACCATTGTAATCTTAGATATCATCTGATATCATGGTTGCTCTGTTGAGTGCATATCTACTGCATTATTCCTTGAAATGATCCTCAAAATGTGCTTCAGTGAACCAATGTATAATCCTGAAATTTTTATCCTAATGAATCTAGTAATCCTTGTTCATTGTAGTGTATTGTTGTTATTGTGTATTATTCTAATCTTTGTTTTTGTGTCAAAATTTGTTACAATGTACCTGTAAACATTTTTTGTCAATTTTACTGTAATTTCTCTACTTAAAATTATCTGTACCTGTAAAGTAAAGCTGTAAAGTACCTGTAAATATTTTTTGTCAATCTTACTGTGAATTATCTACTTAAAATTATCTGTTAGTTTAAGGACTTGCCCGAAACGCTATGCGTGCTAATGGCTTTACAAGAATCTAAAATCAACTTCATTGCTATGTTCTCTCTTAACCCCTCAATGTACCTTCTTGTATATAAATAAATAAATATATAAATATCTTCTCTTCTAACTTGCATTCACTCTCCATGTTATCACAAGCCGGAAGTACAGGATAAAGATTTATTCCTTCATCCTCTTCACTTACCTCCTCCCGCTTGACTTGTGGCCCCACCACCAGGGTTACTTTATCAACTGGTGTGGGCTGAGACGGTCTTCCTCCAGACCTCTCTCCAATTCCCATGTCATCACAAGATGGGAGCTCAGGATAAGGGCTCCTTCCCTCATCCACTTCACTTGACTCCTCCCGCTTGACTTTCAGCTCCACCACCAGGATTACTTCATCCACCTGTGTGGGCTGAGACGGTCTCACTTCAGACCTCTCCTCAGTTCCTCCACTTCGATTCAGGTAAGTCTCTAGAAACTCAATTGCTTTCACCTCTGACTCGACCTCGAGTGGGTTCAACACTGTGAATCGCTCACCGCCGATTCCAAAATCTGAAACTTCTGCCTCGACCCATTCGCAGGTAGGATCACCATTATTCTCACAATCCTCCCAGATCCTTTCAACAGGCTCACCAAGAGCCAAGATGGGTTTCAAATATGCTTTCTGCTCATCCGGTGTCGGTCTACCTGCACGTCGACACGACAAACATGCTCTACTATGTTTCTTAACATCTTCCCACGTACAGGTCCAATAATAGTGCTCTCGCACTTTCAACCGAGTCTTCTTAACTCCCAAGTGTTCTGCCATGTCTTCCACGTGGACTAACTCCATCACTTCTGCCCTAAAATTGCTATGCACCAACACTTGCTGTTTCTCCCTCCATAATTCATCCACGCCGGCTACATCCGGTCGCCATTTCCTCATAAGTATGTCGTCCTCCATATTGTAATGTTTTTGGGACTCTGAACAAGAGTTTTTCCCTTTTGCCTCTCTGATCTGGTCCTTGAATTCAGCATCCTGGGCTCTAATCAGATCCACTCTGTTCACATTCCTTGGGCCAGATTCACGAAAGCACTTACGCAAACACTTACGAACCTGTACATCTTTTATCAATCTTTGACGGCTTTATTTCCAATTATTAATCAGTTAACGAACTACGAAGCACCAGGAAGCTGTTTATAACAATAACAACAGTTGAATGGGAACTTTTCATGCTTGTAAACTGTATAATAAATGTAACAAAACCAGTCAAAGATTGAGGAAAGATGTACACGTTCGTAAGTGCTTGCGTAAGTGCTTTCGTGAATCTGGCCCCTTGTCTCTGGCAGGGTCATCTTCACCTCTGAGCTCGCCGCACCCTTCTCTTCACGAGCTGGACCTTCATCAAACAGCCCTGCTATCTCCACATCAGTTTCCTCCCTCAATGGAGTCGACACTATTACATCACCTCCAGTGTCTCCCTCGTCGGCAACCTCTGACAGGCAGGTCACTACACAGGCAGGGTACACAATGACTTGGTAGTCCTATCACTCATCCTCTAAGACACTAGCTCTACTCTTTCAGGTGTTCCGTCAGTACCGTGGGCCTTCTGGCACACCTCCGGCACAGTTTTCACTATAAACTCCGGCAACACCTTTGACCCGCACAAATCGTTTCCCAAAACCACTTGTATCCCTGGAACAGGTATGTCGTGATACACTCCTTGAGATTATCTTGAGATCTTGAGATGATTTCGGCGCTTAGCGTCCCCACGGCCCGGTCCTCGGCCAGGCCTCCTTTTTGTCACACACCCCCCAGGAAGCAGCCCGTAGTAGCTGTCTAACTCCCAGGTACCTATTTACTGCTAGGTAACAGGGGCATCAGGGTGAAAGAAACATTTTCCCCATTTGTCTCCGCCTCCAACGGGGATCGAACCCGGAACCTCAGGACTATGAATCCGAGGCGCTGTCCACTCAGCTGTCAGACGCCCTCCTAACATCACCTTCGCCGAGAAATATTCAGAGCTCAGTCTGACAGCACATATGGGCATGTCACTCTCTGACAATAACCCATGCACCCTTATTCAACGACTCTCAGCTAAAAGTCTTTCATCCCAGGCCAGGCTTCTTAGTATCAAGCTCTGATTCGCTCCTGTATCTCCGAGGATTTTTACTTCTATTTCAGATTGGTCTCCCATGCTGACCCAACCTTTACTGATGAACGGACTGTATATCTCTCGTTCCTTAATCTCTCCTTCTGCGGTTTGTTTCTCATCGAACTCACACATGAGTTTCAGGGGTCACACATTGCCAGGGTCACTACTTTCTTGCCCTGTCTGCAATTCTCATTACGTGACCATACCTACTACAGTTATAACATCTTATCTGGTAGATGTTCCTTCTCCATCCCACGTTATTTTGTGCCCCTGAGTCGCTTCTTAGATCCTGTCCGGTCGTGCTGGTGCTTCTCGGTACAGACGCACCACCTGCACTAGCCTGTGTCTGGTTGGTCTCATAACGTCTCTGTACAGACTTTGTCTCCTGCCGGAGTGTAGGTGGACCCTAAAACTTCCTTTCATAGGGGTTTGGGGCTAACTTTGGGGGTCGTATTCCAGGAACCTGCCCGAAACGCTACGCATAATAGTGGCTGTACAAGAATGTAACAACTCTTGTATATATCTCCCCAAAAAATATATATCTCAAAACTTGCTTATTTACCTGCCGGCCAAAATTTGTATCACCCCAGACTCCACTGGATCTGCTATAACTCTGTCGCACATCGCTCTTCATCCTACTTTCTCTCAGGCTTCGGTAGGCTTCTGTGATCATGTCGCCCTATCCACCGAGTCCTTCACATTTCTCAGGCCTGCCTCTTGAATTTTGAATTTTGTCTCGGGATGCATCATTTCTGAAAACTTGTCCTTTGCCAATACCTGCTTTAAATCATTGTAGAACTCCGCCCCGCCAGCTTCAATCCATCTTTGGAAACGTTGTTCCAGGTCCCTCGCTGTCTTGGTGAAGTGCTGGCTGGACCCTTCACCGTATAGCGCTCGTAGTGTAGTGGTTAAGACGCTCGCCTGGCGTTCCACGAGCGCTTTGTCCTGGGTTCGTATCCTGGCCGGGGAGGATTTACTGGGCGCAAATCCTTAACTGTAGCCTCTGTTTAACTCAACAGTAAAATGGGTACCTGGTTGTTAAACGATTCTTCGCGCGTGTCATATTCCAGGAACATAGGATTAAGGACCTGCCCGAAATGCTACGCGTACTACTGGCTGTACAAGAATGTAAGAGCTCTTGTATATATCAATCAAAAAAATTTCTCGAAATAGCTTTCTATAGGCTTCAGGAGTTAGCCAAAACGATCGCAATACACTGTTCTTTACTGTCCAGTAATCTTGGCATTCTTCCAGAGACAACTGGGTATATGCCTCTCTGGCAGCACCAGTCAATCTTAACTGGACTAACTGTGCCCATTCTTCTTGTGGCCATTGTTCGATACTGGCTACATTTTCAAAGTGCTCAAAGAAAATTTCCGACTCCTCTGGCACACTACGGGCTCACCATAGCCCGTGCTACTTGGAACTTTGTTCCAGGTAGCGAATCTTTAACAACAACAACAACTCTGGCACAAACAGTGGTATATCATTTTCCCTATTTCTGTTATCTGGTGGGTGTGACACATGTGTGGTGTTCTCTGGCAACCCACGTTCAATCCTATACTCTGCTAATACTCTATTTGCTTCTATCTCCATTTGTCTCGTTTTCTCTTTTTCTTTTTCTTTCTCTTGTTCTATGTCTTTAGATCCACCACTAAGAACAGCCTGTCTATGAGTCCTCGAAAACAGGAAGGTGCTCCTTCAGTCTATTCAATATTTGCTGCTACTTGAAGTCTTCACTCAATGTCTGTGAAGTTCCTCTAAGCGGCTTCACAAAAAAATGTAGCTCCACTACATTCGAAGTTCCACACTCACTGAAGTTCTGCTCTACCACTGAAGTTCAGCTCCACACTTAAAATTCCGCCCTACACGTTACGGGCTATTCATGCCCGTGCCACTTCTTCGGTGGCTTAATATTTATCAATCAATCAGCTCTACACTTAAGATCCCACTCTACACTTAGAGATTCATCATATAATCTTCCTCAGACACAAAGTTCCACCACCACGAACTTCTCCCCCCCCCACCACAAACCTGTAATTCCATTACCCTACCCCCCCCACACACACAAACCTGTAATTCCATTATACCCCCCACACCCACAAACCTGTAATTCCATTACCCTCCATTACCCCCCCCACACACAAACCTGTAATTCCATTACACCCCCCCACACACACACACAAACCTGTAATTCCATTACCCCCCCCCCCACCCCACACACACACCACAAACCTCTAATTCCATTACACCCCCACCCCCCCCCCCCTCCACACACACACACACAAACCGTAATTCCATTACCAAACCATAATAACATGTTTTTCCTAAGGAAACATAAATACATATATTTACACAAAATAAATTCCTCTTCCGATTCCCATTCTGCATGTCGGCCCTGCCGTGGTGGGGACTCCCCCATTTTTGGGCGAGTCCACACCGAAATCAACCTCTTGACATGCGTCTGGACCCCTGTCTCCCGCCCCCTCAGTCGCTCACTGACCTCCGGCGAGTGAGTATGTGTCGCTCCCGCCTCCCACAATGTCCCATCATCTTTAACTCTTTATATCGGTTCACTATTTATATAAAATCTCTAACCTATATTCATATACGTTTCTACGATCGGTGGGCACACGATCAAACATCTATCAACTAATTAAGTGCAGTTACCACAAAGTTAGGACGCAACGACGCTTGTCCTCTGACACTCTTAACATGGCGCTACTCTTGGTCGTCCACCAAAATTCTTTTGGAGCGTCTCTCAAAGCTTCTCACAGTCCCGACTTGAGACTACGAGGTCTCTGCAGGTTTCCCCACAGACACACCTGCTCAAATTCCCTCCACTCAAAGGAATATCTCACATTAAGAGTCCACACGGGACACGACCGCTCTCTACGCTTCAGGTCGCTTCTAATATCTTCACGATCACTGAGAAGTGACGTACGACGTCCTCGGCAGCTTCCACACACTTTGTAATATGTAGCCCTTCACTTCAGACACTAAACCAAACTAATATTCTTCTTCCTTGCCAGGAGGCACGACTGATGTCTATTCCTGACGATTGTTGCAACTCAAGTGACGCGTTACGAATCGGGTCGTAACTTACGACCTCCATCTGCGTCACGACACAAATCAAAATGTCGACATCTCATGTCATCTTGCTTCTATAAGATGCTTCTCCTCTGCTTATCTCTATTTTGTCATAATTCACTGACATTTGCTTCCTGAACTTCCTTCCCCCTGACTCCTAATCTCTGGTCAGGGTTGTAGAATCACTCTCACAAGGCACCTACCTTCACTAGGCTACTTGGGGTTCATAACATGGCCATAATTATATTTCGTGCGAGGCAAGATTTGCCATCCCTGAACTCATGCAGGTGATGTGCTACAAGTCCCCCGTGGCGAAGTGGTTGTCACACTCACCTGGCGTTTCGCGAGCGCTTTGGCCTGGGTTCGTATCCAGCTGGGAAGGATTTATTTTGCGCCAATCCTTAACTGTAGCCTCTATTCACCCAACAGTGAATGGATGCCCGGTTGTTAAACGATTTGCCAGGTCATATTCTGGCGAAAAATAGGATTTAGGCTTGCCCGAAGCACTATGCGTGCTAGTGCTGTACAAGAATGTAGTCTTCTCCATCACCTTGCATGGTATCCAAGTTAGGGACACTGGCCTGTAGTTCAGTGCCTCTGCATGCCTGTCACCCTTCTAATATTTGCACTACATTAACTATCTTCCAAATTTTTGGCAGTTCTCCTATGTAATTATCTAAGTGTAGCTACAGGATGAGAGCTATAGAACGTCTTGGAGGGGTGACAGGGAGACTTCTGATATGGCTGAAATTTTTTTTAACTGACAGTCAGCTGAGGGCAGTAATTTATTTATTTATTTATTTATATACAAGAAGGTACATTGGGATACCTGTTGATGGGGTTCTGGGAGTTCTTCTACTCCCCAAGCCCGGCCCGAGGCCAGACTTGACTTGTGAGAGTTTGGTCCACCAGGCTGTTGCTTGGAGCGGCCCGCAGGCCCACATACCCACCACAGCCCGGTTGGTCCGGCACTCCTTGAAGGAAACAATCTAGTTTCCTCTTGAAGATGTCCACGGTTGTTCCTGTAATATTTCTGATGCTCGCTGGTAGGACGTTGAACAACCGTGGACCTCTGATGTTTATACAGTGTTCTCTGATTGTGCCTATGGCACCTCTGCTCTTCACTGGTTCTATTCTGCATTTTCTTCCATATCGTTCACTCCAGTACGTTGTTATTTTACTGTGCAGATTTGGGACCTGTCCCTCCAGTATTTTCCATGTGTATATTATTTGGTATCTCTCTCGTCTCCTTTCTAGTGAGTACATTTGGAGAGCTTTGAGACGATCCCAATAATTTAGGTGCTTTATCTCGTCTATGCGTGCCGTATATGTTCTCTGTATTCCCTCAATTTCAGCAATCTCTCCTGCTCTGAAGGGGGAAGTGAGTACTGAGCAGTACTCAAGACGGGACAACACAAGTGATTTGAAGAGTACAACCATTGTGATGGGATCTCTGGACTTGAAGGTTCTCGTAATCCATCCTATCATTTTTCTGGCTGACGCAATACTTGCTTGGTTATGCTCCCTAAACGTTAGGTCGTCGGACATCATTATTCCCAAATCCTTGACATGCTGTTTTCCTACTATGGGCAGATTCGATTGTGTTTTGTACCCTGTAGTATGTTTAAGATCCTCGATTTTGCCGTATCTGAGTACCTGGAATTTATCACCGTTAAACATCATGTTATTTTCTGCTGCCCAATCGAAAACTTTGTTAATATCTGTTTGTAGTTTATCAATGTCTTCAGCAGAGGTAATTTTCATGCTGATTTTTGTATCATCTGCAAAGGATGACACAAAGCTGTGACTTGTGTTTTTGTCTATGTCTGATATGAGAATAAGGAACAGCAGTGGTGCAAGGACTGTACCTTGAGGTACAGAGCTTTTAACTGCGCTCGGACTCGATTTTACTTGATTGACTGTTACTTTTTGTGTTCTGTTCGACAGGAAATTGAGTATCCAGCGTCCTACTTTACCAGTTATACCCATTGACCTCATTTTGTGTGCAATCATTCCATGGTCACATTTGTCGAATGCCTTTGCAAAATCTGTGTATACGACATCTGCATTATGTTTTTCCTCTAATGCCTCAGTGATTTTGTCATAGTGGTCAAGTAGCTGTGAGAGGCATGATCTTCCTGCTCTAAATCCATGTTGGCCTGGATTGTGGAGGTCATTGGTTTCCATGAATCTAGTTTCCATGAATCTCCTGATCACTCTCTCAAATACTTTTATTATGTGGGACGTTAGTGCAACTGGTCTATAATTCTTTGCCAATGCTTTGCTCCCTCCCTTGTGTAGAGGGGCAATGTCTGCTGCTTTAAGCGCATCTGGTATCTCCCCCGTGTCCAAGCTCTTCCTCCACACTATACTGAGTGCCTGTGCTACTGGCACTTTGCATTTCTTTATAAATATTGAATTCCATGAGTCTGGACCCGGGGCTGAGTGCATGGGATACTGAGTGCAGGGATTGTGAGGATACATAGCATAGTAATTACATTCTTGTAAAGGCACTAGTACGCGCAGCGTTTCGGGCAGGTCCTTAATCTAAGAAACTTATAAGTAGGTAAATACTTGCAAAATTTATAAAAATGATAACAGTTAGTAAATTAAAAATGTTAACAGTAATCAGAGACAATGTATCTGACTGGAGGAGTGTTACTAGCGGAGTACCACAGGGTTCAGTTCTTGCGCCAGTGATGTTCATCGTCTGCATAAACCATCTACCAAA
Source organism: Procambarus virginalis (assembly GCA_020271785.1). Lineage (NCBI taxonomy): Eukaryota > Metazoa > Arthropoda > Malacostraca > Decapoda > Cambaridae > Procambarus > Procambarus virginalis. Next base: position 1,059,048 of record WNGS01163002.1, on the reverse strand, counting down.
AGGAATACAGAATTATATGAACATGTTTGCAGATGATGCTAAGATACTGGAGAAAACAGGAGACTTAGACGATTGTAATGCCCTTCAAATTGATCTTAGATATAATAAGTGCTTGGAGCGTCAAGTAGCAAATGAATTAAATGTGAATAAATGCCATGTTATGAAATGTGGAATCGGAGAAAATAGACCCCACACAACTTACAAATTATGTGGAAAGTAATTACAGAACTCTAATACAGAACGAGACTTAGGGATGGTTTTGGGTAGTAAGCTTTCGCCAGAAGAACACATTAAGAACATTGTGAGAGGAGCATATATGCGTCGCTTTGCAACTTCAGACTTGCTCTTAATTATATAGCTGGTGAAGTACTAAAGAAACTGTTCATGATTTATGTGAGGCCAAAAATGGAATATGCAGCCGTTGTATGGTGCCTAAATCTCAAGAAGCACATAAATAAGCTGGAAAAGCTGCAACGGCATTGTTAGGATTAAGTACTACATAGGTTAGATGCATAATATTTTAAGCAGATGCTTTTTTGTTTTATAAGCCATGTAAATAGTAAGTCATGTAACCTTTTTCCCGGTGACGTCATAGTTTGTTGTTGAATTGAATTGAACTATCAGGGGGAAGCGCCAAGTCATTATGACTATATAGCACTTGGAAGGGGTCAGGATAGGGATTTGGGATGGGACGGGGGGAAGGAATGATGCCCCAACCACTTGGACGGTCGGGGATTGAACGCCGACCTGCATGAAGCGAGACCGTCGCTCTACCGTCCAGCCCAAGTGGTTGGACAGTTTGTTGTTGAATAAACGCCATGTGGATCACACTGTCGTTGCTCATCCCACAAAATTATAACAGGCATGCTATAAAATGGCTTCCGGAACTAAATAACAAGACTTATGAGGAGAGACTATAAGCGTTAAACATGCCAAAACTAGAAAATTTAAGAAAAAAAGTAATATGATCACCACTTACAAAATACTAATAGAATCGACCATATTGACAAAGAGGAATTCCTGAAACCAGCAACTTCACGCACAAGAGGACACATTAAAGCTAAGGAAATAACGGTGCCGAAAAAATATTAGAAAGTTTTCTTTTGCAGAGTGGTAGACGGTTGGAACAAGTTAGGTGAGAAGGTGGTGGAGGCCAAAACCGTTAGCAGTTTCAGAGCATTATATGACAAAGAGTACTGGGATGACGGGACACCACGAGAGTAGTTCTCATCCTGTAACGACACTTAGGTAATTACCGCACATCTTCAACATTCACCAACAATGGACGGTAGAGCGAGGGTCTCGCTTCATGCAGGTCGGCGTTCAATCCCCGACCGTCCAAGTGGTTGGACACTTCTGTTCCCCCGTCCCATCCCAAAATCCTTATCCTAACCCCCTTTCCAAGTGCTATATAGTCTTAATGACTTGGCGCTTTCCCCCGATAAAACTTAACTCAATACAGACGCTTGAGAGATACCTCACGTCTTCAACATTCACCAGCAACAATGCAACACTCGACGTGTCCGGTTCCTACCCTCACACGACGCTTCAGCCTCGACTCAGAGCAGACAGCCAGATTCCGGCCGCGTCCAGCTTCGACGCTCTCGTCCCGCACTCGAGCTTCTCGACTCTGCCCACTCAGAGCGCCACGCTCTTGGACTCTCACCCCGCATCCGAGTTCTCCAACCCCCCCCTCCCGGCCTCACTCAGCTCTCTGCCCTGCTCCAAGCTTTGTCTCAACTACAACACTTCACTACAATACCAACAAACCGACTGCTGTAACCAAGACTATACTAAATAAATATAAGAACCATTATACTCTTTGTATCTAATCAACCAAATCACGTAAACACACGTTGCAGTACTGAAGGGAATAAACAAAGTGGACTTTAAGGAGAGAGAATATAGGACTAGACAACCCTTCCTCCGAATAGTCAGTACGTTTTAATACCAAATGTAATAAGCACATTCCTGACTGTCTGCATAGTACATAGTAGGCATCCGACAATCCCGTGGGGGTTATGGAGTTGTGCTCGGGGTGTCTAGTTGTTGTAGTCTAGTTGGATGCCGCGCCTGCTGTGGCTGTGAAGGCCAACCCGAGAATGACAGTCTCGACTGCAGCGAGCACAGATAAACGAGACCTCCTCTGAAGTCTATTATCCTCCGCCTGCCTCTTCAGTTCATCCTCGAGTTGTTGGAGTCCCTTCTGCACTTTGCATCTCCAGGCAGATCTGTCCGCAGCTGCTGCCTCCCAAGTGTTGATGTTGATGTTCATCTGCTTGAGGTCGCGTTTGCAGGCGTCTTTGAAAAGCAGCTGAGGTCTTCCGGTGGGTCTCCTTCCTGATGCCAGTTCTCCATACAAGAGGTCTTTCGATATGCAGCCATCTTCCATGCGTGTGACATGTCCCAGCCATCGCATACGTCTCTGTGTCAGGAGAGTGAACATTGAAGGGACTCCTGTTCTCTCGAGTACAGTGTTGTTGATGACGTGGTCTTTCCACGTGATGTCAAGGATGCGTCTCAGGTTCCGCATGTGAAAGGTATTGAACCGCCTCTCCTGGCGATTCCGAGGGTCCAGGATTCCGAGTCGTAGCAGGGTCTTCGAGGGGTGACGCAGGGTCCAGGATTCCGAGTCGTAGAGAAGTGTACGCACCACACATGCCATGTAGACTTGAGCCTTGGTGTGCACTGTTAGTTTGACATTCTTCCAAACGCCCTTTGTGAGTCTGGCCAGTGTTGTTGCGGCCTTCCCGATATGCCTGTTGAGCTCAGTGCCCAGGGAAAGGGTGTCTAAAATTGTGGAGCCCAGGTACACAAACTCGTGAACTGCCTCCAGCACATAGTTTGCAATGTTTATACAGGATAGCTTATTGACGTCTTGTCCCATCTCCTGTGTCTTCTTCAGGCTGATTGTCAGGCCGAATGTGGCAAAGCGGTTGAGTAGCTGCTGCAGGCCTTCTGCTGTGTGTGTGGTGATCGCTGCGTCGTCGGCGAAGAGGAACTCCCTGATGATTCGCATCTGTACTTTCGTCTTTGCTCAGAGTCTGGATAGATTATAGAGCTTTCCATCAGATCTTGTACAGAGATAGATGCCCTCTGTGGTTGTTACAAAAGGCATGCTTGACGAGGATCTTGAAGAGGATGCCGAACAGGGTTGGAGCAAGAACACACCCCTGTTTAACACCACTGGTGATGTTGAATGGTTCAGAAGTTGAGCCGTCGTACACGACTGTTCCCTTCATGTCCTTGTGGAACGATTGTATCATGCTGAGTAGGGTGGGTGGGCAGCCAATTTTGGCCAAGATCTTGAAGAGTCCGTCCCTACTCACGAGGTCGAAGGCCTTTGTAAGGTCAATGAAGGCACTGTACTGGGCTTTTCTCTGCTCCCTGCAGTTTTCTTGAAGCTATCTCAGGGAGAACACCATGTCAGTGGTCGACCTCTCTGCTCGGAAACCGCACCGCGACTCAGTGTACACTCTTTCACCAAGAATCTGAAGCCTGACCAAGACGACCCTGGCGAAGAGTTTGCCGACGACGCTGAGGAGGGAGATGCCGCGATAGTTGTTGACATCGCTTCTGTCTAAATACAAGACAGAAGCGATGTCTTGTATTTAGCCTTTATTTTTGTAGAGAGTGATGATGTTTGCATCTCTCATGTCTTGTGGCACCGAGCCCTCCCTCCAACACTGGCACAGACGTTCATGAAGCTCAGTTTTAAGTGTTCCATGAGCGCACTTGAGAACTTCAGGCGGAATTCCGTCGTCTCCTGGGGACTTCCCTGAGGAAAGTGAATCCACTGCTTTCTCAATTTCTTCCACAGTCGGTTCAAGGTCAAGTTCTTCCATGATGGGCAGGCACTCAATTGCATCCAAGGCCTCTACGCTGACCAAGTTCTCTCTGGAGTAGAGTTCGGAGTAATGTTCCACCCAGCGATTCATCTGTTGATCACGGTCTTTAATGATCTCTCCAGTGGCTGACTTCAGAGGAGCCGTCCTATTTTGTGTAGGGTCTGTTGCCTGTTTGATCCCTTCGACAAGCTCCTTATGTTGCCGACAGTGGCCGCAGTCCACTGCTGGAACAGAGTCAGAGCCAGTAATCGTTAGCACAACGCCTCGCAGTTTGTTGAACTTTACTGCGGGCAGTACGGAGGGCCTGTAGGTTCCTTTCTGAGGGCAGGTTCTTGTAGGATGAGAGAGAGCTCGTCTCTTTTCCTCTACGAGGGGTAAAAGTTCCTCTGCAATGGCCTCGAACCAATCTGCTGACTTGTTCTGCCTCTTACCGAAGGTGGACATGGCATGTTGAAAATAGTGCGCCTGAGATATGACCACCTCTCACTTGCGCTATCGCAGAGTGGTACAGGAAGGGCATTTACCAGCGCAGCAGTGAATTCCTCCACCTTGTGAAGGTCACGGGTCTTGTTCACGTTAATGCGTGGTCTTCCCTCCTTTGTGAATTTTCCGGGGCTGGAACTTTACTCTGCAAACGACGAGTGGTCGGTGTCACAATCTGTGTGCCAGTTTGACGATTCTCAGATTGCTACGCCCCGTAAGCACCAGGTCGAGTTGGTGCCAATGCTTAGACTTGGGGTGTCTCCAGGAAACCTTATGCTGGGGCTTGGTGTCGAAGAAGGAATTGGTGATGCAGAGATAATGACGACAGCAGAACTCCAGGAGGCGCTGCCCACTCTCATTTATCTTCCCAAATCCAAACTGGCCCAGGCAGGAAGGCCAAGAGCTGTGGTCAGAACCAACTCTTGCATTAAAGTCTCTCAGGAAGAAGACTGGCTCTTGTTGAGGTATGTCTCTGAGAGTCAGGCCGAGGTCATCATAGAACTTGTCCTTCGCTTCGATAGAGGTCAGTGTTGGTGCATAGGCATTGATGAGGCTGACCATTCCTGCTGCTGTATAAAGCTGAAGTTTGATGATCCTTGCAGACCCCTCCGTGGGCGGTACTATGGACCCTAACAACCTGTTCCTGATGGCAAAGGCAACGCCATGCTCCCTTACCTCTTCTGGAGGTTTGCCCTGCCAGAAGAAGGTAAAGTCCTTCTCCCGTATGCTGTCGGTCGCAGGCAGACGTGTCTCCTGCAGGGCGACGATGTCCATCTGGAGCCCGCGTAATTCATTGTTGATCACAGCTGTCTTGTGGGCGTTGTTCACTTCCAGAACATCTTCCGAGAGACCCGGTGTCATGGTCCTTACATTCCATGTGCCCAGTTTGAGAGCTGGGTGGCTCTGTGTTTGTTTTCTTTTGCCTGGTGCATGGTTGACGATCCGCTTATTGGATTGTGGCCTAAGCCCCGCGCACCCAGTGGAGCAGGGGGACCGTGGCGAGACAGGACCTTACTGGCTGGGAGCTGCCCAGCTTGAGGCGGGCGGTAGCTGTCCTATAAAATCGGATGATTTCTCCCACCGACCCACCGACGGAAGCAACCCTTGGCACCTCACTCTCCGCCAGTTGAGTGGTAGACTTATCACCGGTAACTGTCGCTTCCTGTGTTGAGCCATCGCCAAGGTGATCCTGGAGTGTCCTCTCCAGGGCACAGGCCTGGGCAGTAGTTATGGAGAACCGACTGTTGCATATGCAGCAGATCCACCCTCTCCTCGCCACCGATGTGATCCAAGGGAAGGGCAGGCGCCGATACGCTTAATTGGCACCAGTGTCGTCGCAGGAGTTGCCGGAATGTAGCTGTAAACAGCTGCAAACTGCCTTAGGGACTCCGACTCCGGATTTTTCTTTGGGGTTGACTCCCGAAGCCTTTCCCCATGAGTGGGGCGCTCATTCTCCTAATTTCGTGTTAATATACGGAAATTTTTTAAGTTTAAGTTTTCGTGTTCAATTCTAATGTACACAAGTTTTAAATAAAAAGAATTTCTTTTTCATTTTATTAAACAATAGAGATTTTATACAGAATTTGCAAATATCCTGAGTTACTTTATAATTTATTGAAAGACTTTAGTTTCGTTTTATTAGTTTTATAAAATTGTAATATCAATATAGCTGTAGGTTAAGTACTAATTGTAATTAAGAAGCAATAAATGCTATTTAAATGCTTGTCCTCCTACACTCCCAAGGTCGTCTGTGGGCGTGGTTTTCTACACAGCTTTTCAGGTAAACTCTAATATTCACAATATTTTGGTGCGATGCTGGTGACTAAGTGTATTTATGTACTATGCCGATAGTCAGGAATGTACTTATTACATTTAGTATTAAAACGTACTGTCTATTCGGAGGATGGGCTGCTAGAGGACATAGATGGAAGCTGAAAATGCAAGGAGTCAAATAAATATAAGGAAATACTCCTGCTTAGCACAGGTAGTTTCTAAGTCCAACGCACTGAAAGACTTCTTATAAGCTACCTCCTCCATTCACAACTTCAAGACCAGATATAAAAATGTAAATATTTTCAATTTGGATTTAAACATGTAACAAGGAACGACAAATAAGGGCCAGTTAACAGTGCATGAGGGGTTGAGCTAGAACTTACTTCCCCGTAGTTACTGTCACATAAGAACTGTTAGGTAAGCATTGATTGGTGATTGTTGCCGCCGAAGGCGGCTAGTTTATTGTGCACCCCATACCCATCCTGTGAGCGGTAGCGCAAAATCATTACAGAGGGCACAAAAGGTCTTTATCAGACCTCATCTTAGATTATTACATAAACAATTTCATCTATCCTTCACACCTTATAGTTACAATGTCAGCTAGTTACAGAGAAAGTGCTATTACAAGAGCTATACATATTTACAGTAAGTCATCATACATTAATTAGGTAAGCATACTACTTGTTCCTGGCGCCCCCCCCCACGCGTTACAAGTCCACGTGGGACGTGGTGTTTGGGGGGGCGGGGGAGGGGGAGCGGTGAGTGTCTGGGTGTTGAGATAAGGAGCATGAGTACGACTGGACTTTGTTCTTCCTGGTTCAGTTGTTGAACGTCATAAACTTGTGGCATCATGAGTAACAACGAGTATATTAGTTATGTATATATGTGTGTGTGTGTATATGTAGCCCCATCCTCCTGTTTGGGTAGTACTTAATTCCCTACGTCTGGGGACAGGAAGCCAGAGTGCATTCATACACGTTAGACTTTTATCGACGTTCCCCTCCCAAGGTCGAATTACTGACCCCGCCCAGGAGGCAACCCCACAACAAGCTGACTAACTCCTGGGTACTTACTGCTAGGTGAACAGGTGCATTAGGTGAAAGGAAATGAGGCAAACGATTTCTGTCCTGACCAGAATTCGAACCCGGAATTTTCGATTGTGCGTCGAGAACGAACCCGACTGTACTACCTGGACCCACCTACAACAAAATTCAGCCCGTCCTCCAAACAAAGATCCAAAAGTGATTCCATCCACCCGCCAAACCCCCTGCTTATGAATGAAAAGCGGTTTACACACGACTCACAACTGCTGGCGTTCGAACATATCCGGAACAAGTGCTTCACTGACGAATTTTGTTCGAATCACAACGCTATAAATGATTCACCCACGTACTACAAATACAAATAATCGCCAACAG
>WNGS01163002.1:1028529-1051503 GCA_020271785.1 Procambarus virginalis | reverse complement strand
AGTACTACAGTTACTGCTACAGTAGTACTACAACTACTGCTACAGTAGTACTACAGTTACTGCTACAGTAGTACTACAGTTACTGCTACAGTAGTACTACAACTACTGCTACAGTAGTACTACAGTTACTGCTACAGTAGTACTACAACTACTGCTACAGTAGTACTACAGCTACTGCTACAGTAGTACTACGTTACTGCTACAGTAGTACTACAGTTACTGCTACAGTAGTACTACGGCTATGCTACAGTAGTACTACAGTTACTGCTACAGTAGTACTACAGTTACTGCTACAGTAGTACTACAGTTACTGCTACAGTAGTACTACAACTACTGCTACAGTAGTACTACAGTTACTGCTACAGTAGTACTACAGTTACTGCTACAGTAGTACTACAACTACTGCTACAGTAGTACTACAGTTACTGCTACAGTAGTACTACAACTACTGCTACAGTAGTACTACAGCTACTGCTACAGTAGTACTACAGTTACTGCTACAGTAGTACTACTGCTACAGTAGTACTACAACTACTGCTACAGTAGTACTACAGCTACTGCTACAGTAGTACTACAGTTACTGCTACAGTAGTACTACAGTTACTGCTACAGTAGTACTACAATACTGCTACAGTAGTACTACAACTACTGCTACAGTAGTACTACAACTACTGCTACAGTACTACAACTCTACTGACAGTAGTACTACAGTTACTGCTACAGTAGTACTACAGTTACTGCTACAGTAGTACTACAGCTACTGCTACAGTAGTACTACAGTTACTGCTACAGTAGTACTACAGTTACTGCTACAGTAGTACTACGGCTACAGTAGTACTACAGTTACTGCTACAGTAGTACTACAACTACTGCTACAGTAGTACTACAGTTACTGCTACAGTAGTACTACAACTACTGCTACAGTAGTACTACAGCTACTGCTACAGTAGTACTACGGCTACTGCTACAGTAGTACTACAGCTACTGCTACAGTAGTACTACAACTACTGCTACAGTAGTACTACAGTTACTGCTACAGTAGTACTACAGTTACTGCTACAGTAGTACTACAGTTACTGCTACAGTAGTACTACGGCTACAGTAGTCTACAGTTACTACTAGTTTACTGCTACAGTAGTACTACAACTACTGCTACAGTAGTACTACAACTACTGCTACAGTAGTACTACAGTTACTGCTACAGTAGTACTACGCTACTGCTACAGTAGTACTACAGTTACTGCTACAGTATACTACAACTACTGCTACAGTAGTACTACAGTTACTGCTACAGTAGTACTACAGTTACTGCTACAGTAGTACTACAGTTACTCTACAGTAGTACTACAGTTACTGCTACAGTAGTACTACAGTTACTGCTACAGTAGTACTACAACTACTGCTACAGTAGTACTACAGCTACTGCTACAGTAGTACTACGGCTACAGTAGTACTACAGTTACTGCTACAGTAGTACTACTGCTACAGTAGTACTACAGTTACTGCTACAGTAGTACTACAGTTACTGCTACAGTAGTACTACAGTTACTGCTACAGTAGTACTACGGCTACAGTAGTACTACAGTTACTGCTACAGTAGTACTACGGCTACAGTAGTACTACAGTTACTGCTACAGTAGTACTACAGTTACTGCTACAGTAGTACTACAGTTACTGCTACAGTAGTACTACGGCTACAGTAGTACTACAGTTACTGCTACAGTAGTACTACAGTACTGCTACAGTAGTACTACAGTTACTGCTACAGTAGTACTACTGCTACAGTAGTACTACAGTTACTGCTACAGTAGTACTACGGCTACAGTAGTACTACAGTTACTGCTACAGTAGTACTACAGCTACTGCTACAGTAGTACTACAACTACTGCTACAGTAGTACTACAACTACTGCTACAGTAGTACTACAGTTACTGCTACAGTAGTACTACAACTACTGCTACAGTAGTACTACAGTTACTGCTACAGTAGTACTACAGTTACTGCTACAGTAGTACTACAGTTACTGCTACAGTAGTACTACAACTACTGCTACAGTAGTACTACAGTTACTGCTACAGTAGTACTACAACTACTGCTACAGTAGTACTACAACTACTGCTACAGTAGTACTACAGTTACTGCTACAGTAGTACTACAGTTACTGCTACAGTAGTACTACAACTACTGCTACAGTAGTACTACAACTACTGCTACAGTAGTACTACAGTTACTGCTACAGTAGTACTACAGTTACTGCTACAGTAGTACTACAACTACTGCTACAGTAGTACTACAGTTACTGCTACAGTAGTACTACAGTTACTGCTACAGTAGTACTACAGTTACTGCTACAGTAGTACTACAGCTACTGCTACAGTAGTACTACAGCTACTGCTACAGTAGTACTACAGCTACTGCTACAGTAGTACTACAACTACTGCTACAGTAGTACTACAACTACTGCTACAGTAGTACTACAGTTACTGCTACAGTAGTACTACAACTACTGCTACAGTAGTACTACAGCTACTGCTACAGTAGTACTACAGTTACTGCTACAGTAGTACTACAGTTACTGCTACAGTAGTACTACAGTTACTGCTACAGTAGTACTACAACTACTGCTACAGTAGTACTACAGTTACTGCTACAGTAGTACTACACTACTGCTACAGTAGTACTACAGTTACTGCTACAGTAGTACTACAACTACTGCTACAGTAGTACTACAACTACTGCTACAGTAGTACTACAGCTACTGCTACAGTAGTACTACAGCTACTGCTACAGTAGTACTACAGTTACTGCTACAGTAGTACTACAGTTACTGCTACAGTAGTACTACAACTACTGCTACAGTAGTACTACAGCTACTGCTACAGTAGTACTACAGTTACTGCTACAGTAGTACTACAGTTACTGCTACAGTAGTACTACAGTTACTGCTACAGTAGTACTACAACTACTGCTACAGTAGTACTACAACTACTGCTACAGTAGTACTACAGTTACTGCTACAGTAGTACTACAGTTACTGCTACAGTAGTACTACAGTTACTGCTACAGTAGTACTACAACTACTGCTACAGTAGTACTACAGTTACTGCTACAGTAGTACTACACTACTGCTACAGTAGTACTACAACTACTGCTACAGTAGTACTACAACTACTGCTACAGTAGTACTACAGTTACTGCTACAGTAGTACTACAACTACTGCTACAGTAGTACTACAGTTACTGCTACAGTAGTACTACGGCTACTGCTACAGTAGTACTACAGTTACTGCTACAGTAGTACTACAGTTACTGCTACAGTAGTACTACAGTTACTGCTACAGTAGTACTACAGTTACTGCTACAGTAGTACTACAACTACTGCTACAGTAGTACTACAACTACTGCTACAGTAGTACTACAGTTACTGCTACAGTAGTACTACGGCTACTGCTACAGTAGTACTACGCTACTGCTACAGTAGTACTACAGTTACTGCTACAGTAGTACTACAGTTACTGCTACAGTAGTACTACAACTACTGCTACAGTAGTACTACAGTTACTGCTACAGTAGTACTACGGCTACTGCTACAGTAGTACTACAACTACTGCTACAGTAGTACTACAGTTACTGCTACAGTAGTACTACAACTACTGCTACAGTAGTACTACAGTTACTGCTACAGTAGTACTACGGCTACTGCTACAGTAGTACTACGGCTACAGTAGTACTACAGCTACTGCTACAGTAGTACTACAACTACTGCTACAGTAGTACTACAACTACTGCTACAGTAGTACTACAGTTACTGCTACAGTAGTACTACAACTACTGCTACAGTAGTACTACAACTACTGCTACAGTAGTACTACAACTACTGCTACAGTAGTACTACAACTACTGCTACAGTAGTACTACAGTTACTGCTACAGTAGTACTACAGTTACTGCTACAGTAGTACTACAACTACTGCTACAGTAGTACTACAGTTACTGCTACAGTAGTACTACAGTTACTGCTACAGTAGTACTACAGTTACTGCTACAGTAGTACTACAGTTACTGCTACAGTAGTACTACAGTTACTGCTACAGTAGTACTACAGCTACTGCTACAGTAGTACTACGGCTACTGCTACAGTAGTACTACAGTTACTGCTACAGTAGTACTACAGTTACTGCTACAGTAGTACTACAGTTACTGCTACAGTAGTACTACAACTACTGCTACAGTAGTACTACAGTTACTGCTACAGTAGTACTACAGTTACTGCTACAGTAGTACTACAACTACTGCTACAGTAGTACTACAGTTACTGCTACAGTAGTACTACAACTACTGCTACAGTAGTACTACAACTACTGCTACAGTAGTACTACAACTACTGCTACAGTAGTACTACAACTACTGCTACAGTAGTACTACAGTTACTGCTACAGTAGTACTACAGTTACTGCTACAGTAGTACTACAACTACTGCTACAGTAGTACTACAACTACTGCTACAGTAGTACTACAACTACTGCTACAGTAGTACTACAACTACTGCTACAGTAGTACTACAGTTACTGCTACAGTAGTACTACAGTTACTGCTACAGTAGTACTACAACTACTGCTACAGTAGTACTACAACTACTGCTACAGTAGTACTACAACTACTGCTACAGTAGTACTACAACTACTGCTACAGTAGTACTACAGTTACTGCTACAGTAGTACTACAGTTACTGCTACAGTAGTACTACAACTACTGCTACAGTAGTACTACAACTACTGCTACAGTAGTACTACAGTTACTGCTACAGTAGTACTACAGTTACTGCTACAGTAGTACTACAGTTACTGCTACAGTAGTACTACAGTTACTGCTACAGTAGTACTACAGCTACTGCTACAGTAGTACTACAACTACTGCTACAGTAGTACTACAGTTACTGCTACAGTAGTACTACAGTTACTGCTACAGTAGTACTACGGCTACAGTAGTACTACAGTTACTGCTACAGTAGTACTACAGTTACTGCTACAGTAGTACTACAGTTACTGCTACAGTAGTACTACAGTTACTGCTACAGTAGTACTACAACTACTGCTACAGTAGTACTACAGTTACTGCTACAGTAGTACTACAGTTACTGCTACAGTAGTACTACAGTTACTGCTACAGTAGTACTACAACTACTGCTACAGTAGTACTACAACTACTGCTACAGTAGTACTACAGTTACTGCTACAGTAGTACTACAGTTACTGCTACAGTAGTACTACAGTTACTGCTACAGTAGTACTACAACTACTGCTACAGTAGTACTACAGTTACTGCTACAGTAGTACTACAGTTACTGCTACAGTAGTACTACAGTTACTGCTACAGTAGTACTACAGTTACTGCTACAGTAGTACTACAACTACTGCTACAGTAGTACTACAGTTACTGCTACAGTAGTACTACAACTACTGCTACAGTAGTACTACAACTACTGCTACAGTAGTACTACAACTACTGCTACAGTAGTACTACAGCTACTGCTACAGTAGTACTACAGCTACTGCTACAGTAGTACTACAGTTACTGCTACAGTAGTACTACAACTACTGCTACAGTAGTACTACAACTACTGCTACAGTAGTACTACAACTACTGCTACAGTAGTACTACAACTACTGCTACAGTAGTACTACAACTACTGCTACAGTAGTACTACAACTACTGCTACAGTAGTACTACAGTTACTGCTACAGTAGTACTACAGCTACTGCTACAGTAGTACTACAGTTACTGCTACAGTAGTACTACGCTACTGCTACAGTAGTACTACAGTTACTGCTACAGTAGTACTACAGTTACTGCTACAGTAGTACTACAGTTACTGCTACAGTAGTACTACAACTACTGCTACAGTAGTACTACAGTTACTGCTACAGTAGTACTACAGTTACTGCTACAGTAGTACTACAGTTACTGCTACAGTAGTACTACAACTACTGCTACAGTAGTACTACAGTTACTGCTACAGTAGTACTACAGTTACTGCTACAGTAGTACTACAACTACTGCTACAGTAGTACTACAGTTACTGCTACAGTAGTACTACAACTACTGCTACAGTAGTACTACAGTTACTGCTACAGTAGTACTACAGTTACTGCTACAGTAGTACTACAGTTACTGCTACAGTAGTACTACAGTTACTGCTACAGTAGTACTACAGTTACTGCTACAGTAGTACTACAACTACTGCTACAGTAGTACTACAACTACTGCTACAGTAGTACTACAGTTACTGCTACAGTAGTACTACAGTTACTGCTACAGTAGTACTACAACTACTGCTACAGTAGTACTACAGTTACTGCTACAGTAGTACTACAACTACTGCTACAGTAGTACTACAACTACTGCTACAGTAGTACTACAGTTACTGCTACAGTAGTACTACAGTTACTGCTACAGTAGTACTACAGCTACTGCTACAGTAGTACTACAACTACTGCTACAGTAGTACTACAGTTACTGCTACAGTAGTACTACAGTTACTGCTACAGTAGTACTACAACTACTGCTACAGTAGTACTACAGTTACTGCTACAGTAGTACTACAACTACTGCTACAGTAGTACTACGGCTACTGCTACAGTAGTACTACAACTACTGCTACAGTAGTACTACAGTTACTGCTACAGTAGTACTACAGTTACTGCTACAGTAGTACTACAACTACTGCTACAGTAGTACTACAGTTACTGCTACAGTAGTACTACGGCTACTGCTACAGTAGTACTACAACTACTGCTACAGTAGTACTACAGTTACTGCTACAGTAGTACTACAACTACTGCTACAGTAGTACTACAGTTACTGCTACAGTAGTACTACAGTTACTGCTACAGTAGTACTACAGTTACTGCTACAGTAGTACTACAACTACTGCTACAGTAGTACTACAGTTACTGCTACAGTAGTACTACAACTACTGCTACAGTAGTACTACAGTTACTGCTACAGTAGTACTACAGTTACTGCTACAGTAGTACTACAGTTACTGCTACAGTAGTACTACAACTACTGCTACAGTAGTACTACAACTACTGCTACAGTAGTACTACGGCTACAGTAGTACTACAACTACTGCTACAGTAGTACTACAACTACTGCTACAGTAGTACTACGGCTACAGTAGTACTACAACTACTGCTACAGTAGTACTACAGTTACTGCTACAGTAGTACTACAACTACTGCTACAGTAGTACTACAACTACTGCTACAGTAGTACTACAGCTACTGCTACAGTAGTACTACAGTTACTGCTACAGTAGTACTACAGTTACTGCTACAGTAGTACTACGGCTACAGTAGTACTACAGTTACTGCTACAGTAGTACTACAGTTACTGCTACAGTAGTACTACAGTTACTGCTACAGTAGTACTACGGCTACAGTAGTACTACAGTTACTGCTACAGTAGTACTACGGCTACAGTAGTACTACAGTTACTGCTACAGTAGTACTACAACTACTGCTACAGTAGTACTACAGTTACTGCTACAGTAGTACTACAGTTACTGCTACAGTAGTACTACAGTTACTGCTACAGTAGTACTACAACTACTGCTACAGTAGTACTACAGTTACTGCTACAGTAGTACTACAGTTACTGCTACAGTAGTACTACAACTACTGCTACAGTAGTACTACAGTTACTGCTACAGTAGTACTACAACTACTGCTACAGTAGTACTACAACTACTGCTACAGTAGTACTACAGTTACTGCTACAGTAGTACTACGGCTACTGCTACAGTAGTACTACAACTACTGCTACAGTAGTACTACAACAACTGCTACAGTAGTACTACAGCTACTGCTACAGTAGTACTACAACTACTGCTACAGTAGTACTACAGTTACTGCTACAGTAGTACTACAACTACTGCTACAGTAGTACTACAACTACTGCTACAGTAGTACTACAGCTACTGCTACAGTAGTACTACAACTACTGCTACAGTAGTACTACAGTTACTGCTACAGTAGTACTACAGCTACTGCTACAGTAGTACTACGGCTACTGCTACAGTAGTACTACAGTTACTGCTACAGTAGTACTACAGTTACTGCTACAGTAGTACTACAACTACTGCTACAGTAGTACTACAACTACTGCTACAGTAGTACTACAGCTACTGCTACAGTAGTACTACGGCTACTGCTACAGTAGTACTACAGTTACTGCTACAGTAGTACTACGGCTACGTATGTAAATGTACTACCAGAAATGTAGTACATTTCGACTTCCCTAAGGCTTTTGATAAGGTACCACAGAGACTGGCAATGAAATTTCAAGCACATGGAATAAATAAAATACTAGAATGGATAAAAAAATGGTTAAAGTAAAGAAAGCAAAGGATCGTGCTAAATGAAAATGAATCTAACTGGAGAAATGTGGTGAGCGGGGTACCGCAGGGATCCTTTTTCGTCATATTCAGCAATGTTACAAACCACGTCATCAAATTTCCAGGTGACACTAAGATATAGCATTAAGATCTGTGCTTATTGGTGACTTTAGGCATAGTACTTCCCTTACCTTTAGGACATGGCGAAGAGCCCGCACGTGGTAGAGCCCGCACATGCTAGAGCCCACACGTGGTAGAGCCCACACGTGGGAGAGCCCACACGTGGTAGAGCCCACACGTGGGAGAGCCCACACGTGGTAGAGCCCACACGTGGTAGAGCCCACACGTGGTAGAGCCCACACGTGGTAGAGCCCACACGTGGTAGAGCCCACACGTGGTAGAGCCCACACGTGGTAACAGCACGTGGTAGAGCCCACATTTGGTAGAGACCACACGTGGTAACAGCACGTGGTAGAGCCCACGCGTGGTAGAGCCCACATTTGGTAGAGCCCCACATGTGTAACAGCATGTGGTAGAGCCCCACATGTGGTAACAGCATGTGGTAGAGCCCCACATGTGGTAACAGCATGTGGTAGAGCCCCACATGTGGTAACAGCATGTGGTAGAGCCCACATGTGGTAAACAGCATGTGGTAGAGCCCACATGTGGTAACAGCATGTGGTAGAGCCCCACATGTGGTAACAGCATGTGGTAGAGTCCCACATGTGGTAACAGCATGTGGTAGAGTCCCACACGTGGTACAGCATGTGGTAGAGTCCCACATGTGGTAACAGCATGTGGGAGAGTCCCACACGTGGTAACAGCATGTGGTAGAGCCCCACATGTGGTAACAGCATGTGGTAGAGCCCCACACGTGGTAACAACCGAGATGAAGAACATATCGAGGCTTTACTAAGAGAACTACGTGAACTCCACAAGTTGTCGCAACACTGACAAATGCTTCTAAAAACTGAAAAATGCATGACCTTGCATGCAATGCATGCCCTTGCATATAATGCATGACCTGCATTACATTTTCCCATTTCCCAACTCCCATTTGCACAAGTGGGAGTTGCTGTAAAAAAAACAAAGAACAAAAAACAAAAAACAAAACTCCAGGAATAGTCAAACAAACCTTTAACTTCAAGGAAAGTAAGATAATTATTGAACTGTACAAGTCTCTTACACTTTTGTATCCAAGCATGGAGACCTTATCTTCAGTAGCACATATCTGCTTTGAGGGGGAAAGTTCAACACAGAGCAGCAAAAATCATCAGAGAACTCGATAAACTCTCACACCAGGAGCGGTTGAGGGCCACAGGGCTAGCAACACTACAAATCAGGCGTGGCAAGGCGGTTGTCATACAAACTTTTAAAATACTGAACAAGTTGGAGGACATTAATCCAGATCACTGCTTCAAAAGTCAGATGTAACACGAGCGAGGAGCAACGGTTTCAAGCTCAACAAGCCAAAATGTAGGACTGAGAACAGATGCTTTTCACTCACTGGGTTATAAACTCATGGAACCGCCTACCCGCCATAGGCGTAAATTCTATGACATTACTTCAATTTAAAATCCAGCTGGAAAAAAAATTAACAGGAAAAATGGAGGACCTTTGACAAAACGCCGACTTCCTGGCGCCGTCGAGGCCACCCGAGAGAAGGTGACCTTGGGTAAATTCAGGTGAAGGATTGATATGGGACTCACTAACGCCACACACAGGATTTGTATGGGGGCGCACAGTTCGTCGGGGGGGGGGGGGGGGGGGTCACTAGAGAGATAGTGGCCCGCAAGGTAAATTCAGGTAAAAGATCTGATTCGTGCTTTTCTGACAAACTTCCCCAAAAAAATCAGTGGGTAACAAAGCTTCAGACCAATCGAATCAATATTCTTAAACTCTTCGTCTATTGATTCGATTGGTCTCAAGCTTTGTTACCCACTGAGTTTTTTGGAAGTTTGCCGTAACAAAGCACGTCGTACATATTATAATAATATATGCAGAGAAAAAATTCGCCCAAAGAATGTGTTATGTTTACCATATTTATCTGGGGTTGAGAATATTGTCAAGGCCTTGAAACTTTTTGATATACATGTATTGTTTAGCTACGAAAATACTGTTGGTAAGCTATTAGTTAGAAACAGCCCTCGTAGTGATAACTATGTCATTTATAAAATACCTTGTAAAGACTGTAATCAGTTCTATGTTGGGCAAACATCTAAAGATTTGAAATGTAGAATTTCGCAACATAAATACTCTGTAAGACAGGGCCAATTGTCTAATGCTTTGTTTGTTCATCTGTCAGAAGATGCTCACCAAATTGATTGGGAGATGGCTTCTTCAATAACAAATTGTAAAAGCACCTATAACAAAAACATAATTGAATCTGCTTTGATACAGATTACAAAAGAAAGTAATTTCAACATTAGCAGTGGTTTATATAACTTAAATCCATTTTTAATAGATCAATTAAAGGGCGATTTGAGTAGGATCATTGGAACACATTTGTCTCACTAATTCATTGTAAATATTTACTATCTTATGCTATTATTATCCATGGTGGGCCTGTTGGTGAGTATGAATAGGAAGAGTTTCCTCCGTAACTCTTCCTCTGAAGAGTCAACTAGCACAACACCTGTACCCCCTAGTAGACTATTTTACAGGAACTTCTTTTCCACAGCTCATAAAACGAAGGAAAGGGTCCTGAAAGATATTGTTAATAGGTCGATATATATCCCTACAGTTATCCCTACAGACAAAAGTCAGAAGATACAACTGACGATTTACTATAAAAACAAAAAAACGGCCAACCTACTCATGAGAAACTCTCCAGACACAAAGCAGAACGCCTTAAAAGAGACCAACGTCGTCTATGCCTTCAAATGCCCACTTGGGGACTGTAAACCCCAAAGAACTCAGTATATAGGCAAGACAACAACATCTCTTTCCAGGCGATTAACAATGCATAAACAACAGGGCTCCATCAAGGAACATATAATCTCTTCCCACAACCAGACCATCACCAGAGAAGTCTTAACAAACAACACAGAAATCATCGATAGATACAGCGATAGCAGGCGGCTTGACATCTGCGAGGCACTACACATCAAAAAGTCAACACCAGCAATCAACAGTCAATTAATGCACAACTATATTCTACCCACTTCAAGACTCCGTACCAATATAGAAGCATCAAGAGGAAGTATGGGTCAATAGGCCCTTTGCAGTTACTTCCATTCTTCCCTCTCATTTATCCAATTAATACACAATGTTCCGTGTTCTGTCTTGTGTTGGTCAAAAGTTTGTTCACCACATCCAAAACTGTTGCAACATATCACCTCATCCAAATGAACACCTCACGTGTTGGCAGCAAGCACACACGACGTAGGTGTTCATCACTATAGAACACGTCAAGATACGATCCCTGAGTAACAGTTAACTTACACAGTGTGGCAGGAGGTGCAGTATGGAGCTACTGACAGTTGGCTTGCGCGCGCTACACTGGCCTGGGCGAGGCGCGGCAAGACCTTATGGCGGCGGCGGGGCGGGAAACCTTTGGACCCGCGCACTACCCGCTCACTCCCACACGCCGGGTATTAGGCCATATACCCGCGGTGGTCCGGTACCCAGTGATCCACGTCACTCTTCCTGACCCCTACACAAGTTTCTCTCTCATATGCGTAATTGGGATGGGAGCAGTTTATTTTCTTCTTAACTCACATAGTTAAGAATAACTTTCATGTTTTACTGCAATAGTTATTGTGCTCGCTATAGGAGAACACCTGTTAGGCCTTTCAAGATTATCCTAGACCAACTACTTAACCTTCTGCAGAATGCGATCCTCAACAGTTGCCTGATTCCCGGGAACATATTTAACTTCTATAGGGAAACTTAGGCTATAAGTTGATGTTCAAACAACACGTCAGAAAATAAAGAAACGACGACGTTTCGGTCCGTCCCGGACCATTATCACTACTTGAGAATGGTCCAAGACGGACCGAAACGTCGCCATCTTGTTCATTTTCTGACGTGTGGTTTGGTCACAAAATCATCAGCCCCGTTATTGTGACTCATAGTATGAAGACTTATCATTGATCAAGTCCACTACGGGCTCACCATAGCCCGTGCTACTTGGAACTTGTTCCCAGTAGCTGAATCTATAACAACAACAACAGCATCATTGATAACGAAAAAATAACCAAATTCTCTTCCTGATATTCATTCATCCATCACAATGACACAATGTGTCATTGTGATGGTGGCTTAGACGAGCCTCCTGCGGTTGATATTTATTTATTTATTTATTTATATATATACAAGAAGGTACATTGGGATTGTGAGCATACATAGCATAGTAATTACATTCTTGTAAAGTCACTAGTACGCGCAGCGTGTCGGGCAGGTCCTCCTGCGGTCGTACGCGCAGCGTGTCGGGAAGGTCCTCCTGCGGTCGATAGTCAGTAATTTTTCCCAACGCTAAAATGACGCCCTTCTTGCATACACCTTCAAGAAAAAATAAAGGTAGTTTAGCCTAATATTTTGTGTTTACTATTTTAAACCCAGGCAAAATTTAGTCTGTACTGTACGGAATGGTTTTGATGTTTGTGTTAAAAGCTATCGACCTCTCGATGGCTTATACTTTGAGTGGGGAGTCCGTATAAACAACTGGGCCTCTACCCTTCAGACTGAACTATTTGCCTTGCTCCTTGCACTGAAATGTGTACAAGTCTCCAAACTTGATACATTAATTGTAAGTGACTCCTTATCATCCTTAAATGCTCTCAACTCTTTAAGACACAACTGTAACATGCTCGTGTCCGAAGCTAGACACAAATACAACAAAATTATTAAGGATGGTAACAGAGTCCATTTCATGTGGTCTCCATCTCATGTTGGCCTCCGAATGCATGATAGAGCTGATAAGTTAGCCAAAAGAATCTGCCTGTAAAGGAGCCGTTGAGTGTAACCTTGGATTGTCAATGAGCAATCTGAGAGCAGCAGTACACCGAGAACTTCAACAAGATCTTGTAGATCTGAGGCAAAGTGAAATTGACACCAGTAATTCCATCTATCATCATACTATCATGCAAGAGGAGCCACACATCTATGGATCATCCAATAAAATCAGCAGACTTCTAGATGTTACTACTGCTCGGCTTAGACTCGGTTACAAGTATCTCTGGGAATTCTCATTATCTGCCGATGTAGACCTGACCAAATGTAAACTGTGTCAACAAAATTATTCGCACACCCTCCGTCACTATGTGATGGAGTGCGAAAAGATACGTGAATTTAGAGACAATTCTATAACCAATGTTCCAGCGATGTGTAAATATTTCATTCAAAATTATCTGCTACCAGAAATTTTAGCCAAATATCCCCAGTTTGCTAACTGTAGGTAGTAACTGAGTGATTGTAACCTATCCACCACTGCCCACTGGATGGGGGGCGGTGTGCAGGACAAACATATAAATTGTGACACTAGCTCTCCACATATGTCAGTTGCTTAATTTAGAACCTGTACTTGAGGTCGATCTCGAACCCATTGTTGATGTGACGACTTATATTGAATTTTGTAACTAGCTCATCAAGATTGTAACTTGCTTAGCTAAATGAATTGTGGGGTTCAGTCCCTGAGCCCATTATGTGCCTCTGTAACCCTTTCCACTACCGCCCACAAGATGGGTATGGGGTGCATAATAAATGAACTAAACTAACCTCTGGAGGGGTTATTTAATTACCTGAAAACCACTAATACTCAAGTGGCAACGTCGAGGACAGGATGCCGGCGGCTTGTCAAAGGCCTCCCCCCCCCCTTTGCCCTGATTACTTTTTCAAACTGGAGTTTGATATTTAACAGTTTAGGCATTTGCGATTTCGGCGGGTAGGCGGTTCCATGGGTTTATAACCCTATGGCTGAAAAAGCATCTACTGTTCTCAGTCCAACATGGTGGCTTGCTGAGCTTGAAACTGTTGCTCCTTGTTTGTGTTACATCTCAAATAAATAAAAACAAATATTTATTCAGGTAAAAGTACATATATAGAAGATGTTACAAAAATAATGTTGAATTTACAGATAGAGCTAATACATGCAATACCCGAACACCCATTTGAGAGTCTCCAACTATTTACAGAGTTTCCTGCTTTAACTGCAGCTCCGGTTTCTTGTCCCTGTTGGTCTACTGATCCATCTGTGAAGTATGTGAAGCTGGCAGATGCCAAGTTTGCTTCTATATGGATCTGTGCAATGTTACGTAGCAGATGAGGATTATTCTGGTTCTTTTTTCCTTCAAGAACCATAATCTTAAAGTCTGCTGGCTAAAGCCACTAATACGCGTAGCGTTTCGGGCAAGGTGTGGGAAAAAACACTTAGATTAAAGCTTGATACTAATTGAGATTAGAGTATAAATTGTGTTGAAAAAGGAAAAGAAAAAGGGGGGGGGGATCGCAGAAATCAGGAATTATACAACTTGGTCAATTGAAAATAGCAAGACATGGGCTGACACGACATGGGCAGTTAGACAGTCTCCGTGGTGTAGTGGTAAGACACTCGCCTGGCGTTCCGCGAGCGCTATGTCATGGGTTCGTATCCTGGCCGGGGAGGATTTACTGGGCGCAATTCCTTAACTGTAGCCTCTGTTTAACGCAACAGTAAAATGTGTACTTGGATGAAAAAACGATTCTTCGCGGCGGGGATCGTATTCCAGGGACCTGCCCGAAACGCTACGCGTACTAGTGGCTGTACAAGAATGTAACAACTCTTGTATATATCTCAAAAAAAAAATTAGGGGGTAATTACATGGAGTTAATTAGGTAGTACTTATTTTTCTCTTAAACTGGTTGAGAGAGGTACTGCCTTTGCCATGATTGGGAAGGTCATTATACATTCTGGGTCCCTTGAATTGCAGAGCATTTCTAGTTTGATTAAGTCGTACTCTTGGAATATCAAATAGGTATTTGTTTCTGGTGTGGTGCTCATGGGATCTGTTACAACCTTCAATGAAGCTTTTAAGGTCAGGACTGACATTACAGTTCAGAGTTTTATATATACGGAATACACTTGAGAGGATGTGCAGTGACTTAATATCTAATATATTTAAAGATTTAAGTAAGGGTACCGAGTGCTGCCTGGGGCCAGAGTGTGTTATTGATCTAATGGCAGAATTGTGTTGAGCAATTAGAGGAGTAATGAGTAATTAGAGTTTGACTGGGGATATCAAAGAGATATTTATTTCTGGTGTGGTGCCCATGGGTTCTATTACAACCTTCTAGGAAGTGTTTAAAGTCAGGATTGACATTACAGTTCAGAGTTTTAAATATATAGAATATCTGACCTTTTGACGAACTTTTCCGGCTCAACATCCTCCAAATTGTTCCGTATTTTAAAGGTTACGATAAGATCCGTCCTGTCATGCCTGGTATGCAGTGTTGTTCACCCAGTGGCCCTCAACCGTGTCTGATACCAGAGTTAATTTAGTTCTGAAATGATTTGTGTCGCCGGGTGACATTAAGGCCTCCACAACAGCCTACTGACCCGCCATCAAGTATCTTGCCTTCTGAGGAAGGGAAGGGAGTTATCAGAGGAAAGCGCCAAGCCATTACCACTATATAGCACTGGGAAGTGGTGAGCATAAGGATTTGAGATGGGTCGGGGGGGAAATGAATGGTGCCCAACCACTTTGGCAGTCGGGGCTTGAACGCCGACCTGCAGGAAGCGAGACCATCGCTCTACCGTCCAATCAGTTACCTCACTATACCAGTAGTTCGGCCTTAGTGGAACCTCGATACATGACTGAAGTATATATTCATAGGCTTCCTGTCCCAGAAACAACGAATTATAGGTATCTCTTCTTGAGATACCTATAATTCGGATGAGGTAAGGTAAGGTAATTGTAAGGAGACAACGCCTAGCCAATACGAATATAAATTAGCACTTGGAAGGGTGAAGGAACAAGGCTCTGGAATATTACAAGGAGTGCTCAACCGCTTGGACCATCGAGTATCAAACGCTGACCTGCAAGATGCGAAGCCATCACTGTACCCACCAGTCCAAGTGGTTGGCTGTAATTATTAGGTTATGTAAATTACTAGCTGAACCTAACTACAAACCTCCGCTGCCTCGCGACCATTCCCACTTTTGGGTCTGGCTTCAGGAGTCAATTACGAGGAAGAATCCGGAATTGGAGCCCCTAAGGCAGTTCGCTGTTGACTTCAACCTTGTTCTGGCAGCTCCTGCGACGGCGCTGGAACTAAGCGTACTAGCGTTTGCCTTTCCATTGGGTAATTTCAGCATCGTGGAGAAGGGGGACCTGCTGCATGGGTAACAGCTTCTTCATCATATCAACCTACACAGGCTTTGCGCCTCAGTTACCCCAGTGTTAAGTGTACCTTACCTCACCACACAGGTACCTCAGTGTACCTTACCTCACTACACAGGTACCACAGTGTACCTTACCTCACCACACAGGTACCACAGTGTACCTTACCTCACTACACAGGTACCACAGTGTACCTTACCTCACTACACAGGTACCTCAGTGTACCTTACTTCACTACACAGGTACCACAGTGTACCTTACCTCACCACACAGGTACCACAGTGTACCTTACCTCACCACACAGGTACCTCAGTGTACCTTACCTCACCACACAGGTACCTCAGTGTACCTTACCTCACTACACAGGTACCACAGTGTACCTTACCTCACTACACAGGTACCTCAGTGTACCTTACCTCACTACATCAGTTACCTCACTGTACCTTACCTCACTACACAGGTACCACAGTGTACCTTACCTCACTACACAGGTACCACAGTGTACCTTACCTCACTACACAGGTACCACAGTGTACCTTACCTCACCACACAGGTACCACAGTGTACCTTACCTCACCACACAGGTACCACAGTGTACCTTACCTCACCACACAGGTACCTCAGTGTACCTTACCTCACCACACAGGTACCTCAGTGTACCTTACCTCACCACACAGGTACCACAGTGTACCTTACCTCACCACACAGGTACCACAGTGTACCTTACCTCACTACACACGTACCACAGTGTACCTTACCTCACCACACAGGTACCACAGTGTACCTTACCTCACTACACAGGTACCACAGTGTACCTTACCTCACTACACAGGTACCACAGTGTACCTTACCTCACTACACAGGTACCACAGTGTACCTTACCTCACTACACAGGTACCACAGTGTACCTTACCTCACCACACAGGTACCACAGTGTACCTTACCTCACTACACAGGTACCACAGTGTACCTTACCTCACTACACAGGTACCACAGTGTACCTTATCTCACTACACAGGTACCACAGTGTACCTTACCTCACTACACAGGTACCACAGTGTACCTTACCTCACTACACAGGTACCACAGTGTACCTTACCTCACTACACAGGTACCACAGTGTACCTTACCTCACCACACAGGTACCACAGTGTACCTTACCTCACCATACAGGTACCACAGTGTACCTTACCTCACTACACAGGTACCACAGTGTACCTTACCTCACCACACAGGTACCACAGTGTACCTTACCTCACTACACAGGTACCACAGTGTACCTTACCTCACCACACAGGTACCACAGTGTACCTTACCTCACTACACAGGTACCACAGTGTACCTTACCTCACTACACAGGTACCACAGTGTACCTTACCTCACTACACAGGTACATCAGTGTACCTTACCTCACCACACAGGTACCACAGTGTACCTTACCTCACTACACAGGTACCTCATTGTACCTTACCTCACTACACAGGTACCTCAGTGTACCTTACCACACCACACAGGTACCACAGTGTACCTTACCTCACCACACAGGAACCACAGTGTACCTTACCTCACTACACAGGTACCTCATTGTACCTTACCTCACTACACAGGTACCTCAGTGTACCTCACTACACAGGTACCTCAGTGTACCTCACCACACAGGTACCTCAGTGTACCTCACTACACAGGTACCACAATGTACCTTACCTCACCACACAGGTACCACAGTGTACCTGCTATAAGTGTAACCCCCCCCCCCACCCCCACCCCACACACGAGATGATGATTCAGAACAAAAAAAATCACACTTTTTTATAAGTAATTATAATTAACTGATAAATCCCATCAGTTAATTACAACTCTCAGAGATACGAGGGTCAGAGGCCAGAGGAAGTCACATTAATAGATATGACAAGTATAACCAGCATATTTTTATGTGCTATTATCAGTAGTAGTATAACCAGGAGAGGTCTAGACATTATGCAAGACATAATAGCTTATTTGAACAGTGCCTCTGATGTGAGGAGCTCAGCTTAGGGTGACGTGGGTCGGTTGTTGGGCCATTTGTTGTACACGTACACTAAACTGTGTGTACACGTACACTAAACTGTGTGTGTACACGTACACTAAACTGTGTGTACACGTACACTAAACTGTGTGTGTACACGTACACTAAACTGTGTGTACACGTACACTAAACTGTGTGTGTACACGTACACTAAACTGTGTGTACACGTACACTAAACTGTGTGTACACATATACTAAACTGTGTGTACACATATACTAAACTGTGTGTGTACACGTACACTAAACTGTGTGTACACATACACTAAACTGTGTGTACACATATACTAAACTGTGTGTGTACACGTACACTAAACTGTGTGTACACATACACTAAACTGTGTGTACACATATACTAAACTGTGTGTGTACACGTACACTAAACTGTGTGTGTACACGTATACTAAACTGTGTGTGTACACGTACACTAAACTGTGTGTACACATACACTAAACTGTGTGTACACATATACTAAACTGTGTGTGTACACGTACACTAAACTGTGTGTGTACACGTATACTAAACTGTGTGTGTACACGTACACTAAACTGTGTGTACACATACACTAAACTGTGTGTACACATATACTAAACTGTGTGTGTACACGTACACTAAACTGTGTGTACACATACACTAAACTGTGTGTACACATATACTAAACTGTGTGTGTACACGTACACTAAACTGTGTGTGTACACGTATACTAAACTGTGTGTGTACACGTACACTAAACTGTGTGTACACATATACTAAACTGTGTGTGTACATGTACACTAGACTGTGTGTACACATACACTAAACTGTGTGTACACATACACTAAACTGTGTGTGTACACATATACTAAACTGTGTGTACACATACACTAAACTGTGTGTACACATATACTAAACTGTGTGTACACATACACTAAACTGTGTGTACACATATACTAAACTGTGTGTGTACACGTACACTAAACTGTGTGTACACATATACTAAACTGTGTGTGTACACATATACTAAACTGTGTGTACACATATACTAAACTGTGTGTACACATACACTAAACTGTGTGTGTACACATACATTAAACTGTGTGTACACATATACTAAACTGTGTGTGTACACATACATTAAACTGTGTGTACACATACACTAAACTTCAACCATTTCCACTTCCCACCCCCAGGATGGGCATGGGGTCACCCTGCCAACCCCTAGGATGGGTAGGGGCACCTATCACCACCAGGATGGGTATGGGGTCACTGCCACCCCCAGGATGGGTATGGGGTCACCTGCTACCTCCCAGGATGGGGTGGGGTCACCTACTTACTCACAGGATGGGTAGGGGTCACCTGCCACCCCAGGATGGGTATGGGGTCACCTACCTACCTCACTCACAGGATGGGTATGGGGTCACCTACCACCCACAGGATGGGTATGGGGTCACCTGCCACCCCCCAGGATGGGGGGGGTCACCTGCCACCCCCCAGGATGGGTAGGGGTCACCTGCCTCACTCACAGGATGGGTATGGGGTCACCTACCACCCCCAGGATGGGTAGGGGTCACCTACCACACTCACAGGATGGGTATGGGGTCACCTGCCCCCCCGCAGGATGGGTATGGGGTCACCTGCCACCCCACAGGATGGGTAGGGGTCACCTGCCTCACTCACAGGATGGGTAGGGGTCACCTGCCACCCCAGGATGGGTAGGGGTCACCTGCCACCCCCCAGGATGGGTAGGGGTCACCTGCCTCACTCACAGGATGGGTATGGGGTCACCTGCCACCCCCCAGGATGGGTATGGGTCACCTGCTACCCCCAGGATGGGTAGGGGTCACCTGCCACCCCCCAGGATGGGTAGGGGTCACCTGCCTCAATCACAGGATGGGTATGGGGTTGTAACACCACAAAAGGTCTAGTAGTTGAGTTATATTTTATTTTCCTTACAAACAGAGTCAGCAGAGAGGACATTTGAGGCGTCAGAGTCGGCCTTTAGTAATTAAAAAATCACACCTATGAAGTGTGAATGACGACAGGTTGACCAAGGGTCAGGTCGTGTGAATTGACCCAGCTTCTAAGCTGACAATTGCAGCCAAGTAGCCGGGTGTGTCCTTGAAACAAGCTGCTGAAAGGCGTAGTAGGTGGATGGCCTGAGGCTATCTACTTATAACTGCTCTCAGACGGGAGACATGTCCTGTCCACGAGGCTCACCATAGCCCGTGCTTCTTGCCCCGCTCCTGTGCCAGGTAAGTTACGGGCTCACCATAGCCCGTGCTACTTGCCCCGCTCCTGTGCCAAGGTAAGTTACGGGCTCACCATAGCCCGTGTGTACTTGCCCCACTCCTGTGCGGGTAAGTTACGGGCTCACCATAGCCCGTGCTACTTGCCCCATCCTGTGCCAGGTAAGTTACGGGCTCACCATAGCCCGTGCTTCTTGCCCCGCTCCTGTGCGGGTAAGTTACGGGCTCACCATAGCCCGTGCTACTTGCCCAGCTCCTGTGCCAGGTAAGTTACGGGCTCACCATAGCCCGTGCTTGCCCCACTCCTGTGCCAGGTAAGTTACGGGCTCACCATAGCCGTGCTACTTGCCCCACTCCTGTGCCAGGTAAGTTACGGCTCACCATAGCCCGTGCTACTTGCCCAGCTCCTGTGCCAGGTAAGGTACGGGCTCACCATAGCCCGTGCTACTTGCCCCGCTCCTGTGCCAGGTAAGTTACGGGCTCACCATAGCCTGTCTACTTGCCCGCTCCTGTGCCAGGTAAGTTACGGGCTCACCATAGCCCGTGCTTCTTGCCCCGCTCCTGTGCCAGGTAAGTTACGGGCTCACCATAGCCCGTGCTACTTGCCCCGCTCCTGTGCCAGGTAAGTTACGGGCTCACCATAGCCCGCGCTACTTGCCCCGCTCCTGTGCCAGGTAAGTTACGGGCTCACCATAGCCCGTGCTTCTTGCCCCGCTCCTGTGCCAGGTAAGTCCACTACGGGGTCACCATAGCCCGTGCTACTTGCCCCGCTCCTGTGCCAGGTAAGTCCACTACGGGCTCACCATAGCCCGTGCTACTTGCCCCGCTCCTGTGCCAGGTAAGTCCACTACGGGCTCACCATAGCCCGTGCTACTTGCCCCGCTCCTGTGCCAGGTAAGTCCACTACGGCTCACCATAGCCCGTGTTACTTGCCCCGCTCCTGTGCAGGTAAGTCCACTACGGGCTCACCATAGCCCGTGCTACTTGCCCCGCTCCTGTGCCAGGTAAGTCCACTACGGGCTCACCATAGCCCGTGCTACTTGCCCCGCTCCTGTGCCAGGTAAGTCCACTACGGGCTCACCATAGCCCGTGTTACTTGCCCCGCTCCTGTGCCAGGTAAGTCCACTACGGGCTCACCATAGCCCGTGCTACTTGCCCCGCTCCTGTGCCAGGTAAGTCCACTACGGGCTCACCATAGCCCGTGTTTCTTGCCCCGCTCCTGTGCCAGGTAAGTTACGGGCTCCACCATAGCCCGTGCTACTTGCCCCGCTCCTGTGCCAGGTAAGTTACGGGCTCACCATAGCCCGTGCTACTTGCCCCGCTCCTGTGCCAGGTAAGTTACGGGCTCACCATAGCCGTGCGTCTTGGAACTTGCTCCGAGTTGCTGAATCTATAACAACAACAACCCAATAACTGGCAAAAGGTTAAATAATCTCTGGCTCACTAAAGGCATACTCAAAGCAATCGACAAGAAACATGAATATGAAAAAACTTGGATTGGCCAAGTTGCAAAGGAAGTAGGCAAGAGGTACTCGTCAATGCTTGCCAGTACAATAAGAAAAAGAAAACTTTTTTATACGAGAATAGGTTCAAAGAAGCAAAAGGCAACTTCAAAAGCACATGGAGAACATCTCTAACATCCTAGGAGCTAAACAACATTCACATAACCAGGCAAAAATCTCCAAGGATGGTCATGCACTTGCAACAGATCTTAAAACAGCAACTGAATTTAATAGCTTTTTTTCATTGATTGGTGCTAACCTTGCCCGAAAAATCCCACAGACTCAGACATGTTACCACATGTCTTTCAGGCAGCTATCCAAATCTCTTCTTCCCTCTCACCATCAGCCCTACAGATGTTGTATCCATCATTCACTCGCTAAAAACCAAAGCTGGGAACATTAGTGAAATACCATCCATGGTATACAAGAGTGCTACCATGCCCTTACACCACCCATAGCTTTGTTGTTCA
>WNGS01163002.1:1002593-1017887 GCA_020271785.1 Procambarus virginalis | reverse complement strand
ATGAAAAATTACCTCTGCTGAAGACATTAATAAAACTACACAAACAGATATTAACAAAGTTTTCGATTGGGCAGCAGAAATAAAATGATGTTAACGGTGATAAATTCCAGGTACTCAGATACGGCAAAAATGAGGATCTTAAACATAATACAGGGTACAAAACACAATCGAATCTGCCCATAGTAGGAAAACAGCATGTCAAGGATTTGGGAATAATGATGTCCGACGACCTAACGTTTAGGGAGCATAACCAAGCAAATATTGCGTCAGCCAGAAAAATGATAGGATGGATTACGAGAACCTTCAAGTCCAGAGATCCCATCACAATGGTTGTACTCTTCAAATCACTTGTGTTGTCCCGTCTTGAGTACTGCTCAGTACTCACTTCCCCCTTCAGAGCAGGAGAGATTGCTGAAATTGAGGGAATACAGAGAACATATACGGCACGCATTGACGAGATAAAGCACCTAAATTATTGGGATCGTCTCAAAGCTCTCCAAATGTACTCACTAGAAAGGAGACGAGAAAGATATCAAATATTATACACATGGAAAATACTGGAGGGACAGGTCCCAAATCTGCACAGTAAAATAACAACGTACTGGAGTGAACGACATGGAAGAAAATGCAGAATAGAACCAGTGAAGAGCAGAGGTGCCATGGGCACAATCAGAGAACACTGCATGAACATTAGAGGTCCACGGATGTTCAACGTCCTACCAGCAAGCATCAGAAATATTACAGGAACAACCGTGGACATCTTCAAGAGGAAACTAGATTGCTTCCTTCAAGGAGTGCCGGACCAACCGGGCTGTGGTGGGTATGTGGGCCTGCGGGCCGCTCCAAGCAACAGCCTGGTGGACCAAACTCTCACAAATCAAGCCTGGCCTCGGGCCGGGCTTGGGGAGTAGAAGAACTCCCAGAACCCCATCAACCAGGTATCAACCAGGCCCGTCCACTTGGACTAGTCGGTAGAGCGACAACCTCGCTTCAAGGACAGTCGTCGTTCAATCCCCCGACAGTCCAAGTGGTTGTGCACCGTCCGTTCGCGTCCTCATATCCTAACTCCTGTCCTATCTTCACGAGGGCTGTATAAAGTTCCTAAAACGTTGTATGTTTGAGGAAGCTTGTTAGACTTATAGTCTAACCGTCCTGGGACCCAACACACCCAGGTATATATGTTCACTTATGTGGTGAACAGTCATCGAGTGACTTTCCTTTGCATGCGGCCCCACGACAGTCGACTAATTCTCAGGTGCCTGTTTATTGCTAGGTGAACAGAAGCATCAGGTGTTAGGAAATGTGTCCTAACTTCTCGCTTTGCCCAGCAATCCAACCCAGGACCAATCGGACCAATCGGTTAGGAGCCGATTCAGGAACTGGACCTCGAAGTTATTTTAAGGAAAGCAATTTGCTTTTTCAAGAGTTCTCAGCCTAGGCATTTTTGTATTGTTACTAGATTTCAGCTGGACATTATTGAAATGACCAAATTTGAATTCGAGAGAGATCTGGGTGGCATGATTAGTTGGGATAAATAAAAACAAAAATAATTATCAATGTTCTAAGTATGATATACTAGGAGAAAATCCTTTTGAGGCAATGGGATGACTTTAACCAGTGTTCTGGTTCCCTTAACCCGCTCGTCCACGACGGGACAAAAGCCGACCAACCCGGAACTCACGGGAAGATTCTAGAGACCCAGAACTGGAGCTCAACCAGGATTTTTACAGTCGGCCCGCCTAACACTCTGGCCTGCGGGTAATGGTGTTCACACCCCTTACTTCAGTGGGTTAAGACAGGTGTCTGGGACTCACCAGAACGCAGGTTCAAGTCGCCCCAATGCCTCAAAATTATTTTCTCGCTGTGATTTCTTTGATGATATACTAGGATGTATAAGAATATAATAAGGAGATGCAAGAAGTGTTACCAATAACACGTCTAATGTTTTTCTTGCTCCTAATAGGCCCAATTTAGGTTATGCAGATATTTTTTGGCAAGATGAGAAGAATATTGCCAGGAATTGCAATTGCCAGGAATTATAATTCCTGGCAATTATAATTATTGCCAGAAATTATAATTCTTCCTTATGAAAAGATTAAGTAAGCTTAATTTTGTCATTTTAGATTTAGGAAAAAACCTGGTTAGGTAATATATACAACTGCTTTATGTAACAATTATTGGGTGACAGACGAGAGATCACTGAAGTGTTTCAAATGACGATTACATATTATGGACTAGTTTAGTAGGGTACATATGGCTGCTGTCTTATCGACCAATAGGCTTCCTGTACGCTACTTTTCTTTTCTTACCTATACCTTTGCCCGAAACGCTTTGCGTAATAGTGGTACCATTAGAATATGTAACTCCTGTCCCCCCTACAATTGTAGATTACTCTTATACTCTTTGCACACACATTCTCTTGAATACAAATTAGAATTTGAATATAGTTTTCATGTGTGTATCGATCGCCTCACGTACTTTGTGCCCAACACAAGTACATTTTCCATTCACCTGGACTGAATGGAGTACATTTTACAAGTACATTTTACATTTCTTTTAGGGTCTTCTCCATAGATGAGGCTAGCGAAGAATCTTACATAAGCTGCCAGTGATTCGCTATTGCCAAAGTCACGCGTCAGACTTGCAATCTACGGGCTGAATAGAGACGCCACAGATTAAAAGATTACTAGTTCTCTAAATATACGATATTTACCGAGCAGCACGTACGACCAGCACGGCAGCCGTGATCGTACGCACGATCCTCGCATTTAAGTCCTCACTTAAATGGTTTCGAACGAAATCAGATAGAAATCGAACCCAAATTAAAGGCAAAATAATCTGAGAACATGAGTTGATGCTACAGTTGCAGATGAGTGGGGTGTGAGGTCACAGGGCTGAAGTGTGAGGGTAGTGTGAGTGTGTGGAATGAGTGAGGAGACGGGTTCTCTTGGCGGCAACATCCATATACAGTGAGTCATTCCTCACTGTTTTCACACGGGAGACATCTCCTGTCCACGAGGCTCACCATAGCCCGTGCTTCTTGCCCCCGCTCCTGTGCCAGGTAAGTTACGGGCTCACCATAGCCCGTGCTGCTTGGAACTTGTTCCGAGTAGCTGAATCTATAACAACAACATCATCCTCACTGTTGATTCATTGATTGATGAAGATTAAGCCACCCAAGAGGTGGCACGGGCATGAATAGCCCCTAACTCACTGTTGGATTGGGTGGAGTATTTATATAGTACATAGAGTACATTTTCCTAATAAATAAAGATTTATTATTATTATAGTAATGGCCGCCAACACTATCTGCTATCAGCAGTAGTCAGGGAAGGTTGAAAATTCCAGTTTGGCTACATGACGCTACTTCTGGAAACTTCTTATTAAGACTACTCAACAGCTCGGTCGGTAGAGCTTCGGCCATACACACACACGTGGGGTCCAGAGTTCGAGTCTCCTAGAGCCCAGGTGAATGGAATGTTTATTTCCAGGAAAGTGTGAATGGCAATTTATTCTATCTACAGCTGATGTAATGACCACTGGAGACCGACTCCTTACGGAAGGTCGTCTAATACTCTTAAACATTGTCTTGAGGGGGAGCTGAGGTATTGTCTTGAGGGTGAGCTGGGGAGTTGTCTTGAGGGTGAGCTGGGGTATTGTCTTGAGGGTGAGTTGAGGTATTGTCTTGAGGGTGAGCTGAGGTATTGTCTTGAGGGGGAGCTGAGGTATTGTCTTGAGGGGGAGCTGAGGTATTGTCTTGAGGGGGAGCTGAGGTATTGTCTTGAGGGGGAGCTCAGGTATTGTCTTGAGGGTGAGCTGAGGTATTGTCTTGAGGGGGAGCTGAGGTATTGTCTTGAGGGGAAGCTGAGGTATTGTCTTGAGGGGGAGCTGAGGTATTGTCTTGAGGGTGAGCTGAGGTATTGTTTTGAGGGGGAGGTCAGTGTCCCCAAGACATACACTGTAAAGGTAGGCGTCAATCTGATAAGGTTTCCTACTAATGGCGACAGGAAGAATGTTAGGCTTTCACAGGTCCGCCAATAGGCCAAGGACTGTCATATAATGCAAGGTCAAGCAACCCATAACAATCAGACGAAAGGAAACCTGTCTCCTGCAAGCTGGAGTCGAACCCCGGAGTGTTGAAGGAGACCTCCCACACTATCTACTTTTTTTCTTCTACGTCTGTGATAGAAAAAAACACAAATCATCCCAACCAACGCACCCGGTCTAAAGGTCCCTCCGCCCAGTGTGAGCCAATCAGACCGACTGGAGAGGGTAACAGGTACATCTCCACCATAACAACTCACAGATATCAAAACAAAAAGTCCTAATTATACCGTATCAGCAATTTTCTCAGCGACATTGATGAGGCATTCAATAAGATTACATCTGAGGCTTGCATGGCAACCCACAGTGTTGAGTAATGCCCGCCAGACCTCCTCTGGGTGACGTGGATCTTATCATTACACAGTTAACTCTCCACGGACGAAACCTGTACATCTTTACCTAGTCGTGAGAGCTTTGTTTACATTTGTTACATAGGTTTATGTAAGCACTGAGGTTCTACGAGGTTGTTTATGATAATAACGACTTCTGGTTCTGTACCTTACAAGATACTTACTAAATATACCGCCCAGTAAGCCATTCAATCAATAAATGGAGGGTGCTTTGACCAGCCGCCGGCTTCCTGTCCTCGTCAAGGCCACTAGAGAGAGATGGTGACCCCCTCCCCCTCAGGTAAATTCAGGTCATTTTGTTATTTGTACTACACAGTATTTTGCCAATATACATTTTTAAAATTGTAACTGTATCCCAATGGATGAAACATGCTCGAGTTACGATCAATCAACGTTGCTTCAAAGTTGCATCAACATAATCAACGTTGAATTAACATATTCAACGTTGCTTCAAGGTTGCATCAACATAATCAACGTTGCTTCAAGGTTGCATCAACATAATCAACGTTGCTTCAAGGTTGCATCAACATAATCAACGTTGCTTCAAGGTTGCATCAACATAATCAACGTTGCTTCAAGGTTGCATCAACATAATCAACGTTGCTTCAAAGTTGCATCAACATAATCAACGTTGCTTCAAAGTTGCATCAACATAATCAACGCTGAATCAACATTGCTTCAAAATTTTCATTAACATTGAATCAGCGTCACTTGCCCAACATGTGCTTGCTGAGATACTGAAAAAAGAAACTTGTTTTTCAAGTTATGTCTATAAATGTAAGTTTGATTTACACCGCTGTACAGCCCAGCCACAACTGTAGCGGTTTGGTAACGAAGGAATATATTAAGCCCGCGCATTCTGATGTTGAATTTGCGAGTCGTTTTGGCCGCCCTCAGTTTTGGCGGGAACTTCGTCTCGAAACTTTTTGGCGCGTAAGTCATAAAATTTCCGCGATTTCCCCGCGGATTTTGTCGCAACTTTCACACGTTTTTAGTATTTTATTTATTAAATAAATAATTATTAAAAGACGGTACCAAGCAGGAAAAACTATGTGGCAAAATAGTTTTTGCTAGTTATAATTTTGTTCTTAAATTATTTAAAAACTGAATGCAATTTGTTCAGCCTTTGATAAAAAAAATAATTTAGCTGTTCAGTGATATAAAAACACATAGTTTTATAAAAAATATTTGTCAGAGAATTCATCTTAAAAAAAAGAAGTTGGTTCTATTGAAAATAAAATTTAAAGTTGATTCAAAACAAAAAATCAGTAAAGTTGAATTCGTTAATACGGAATAGGGGAGAGAGGGAGTAGGTTCCTGAAGCAGGACAGAAACGATTGGGCATCTTTCCTTTTACCTGATGCCTCTGTTCACGTAACAATCATATAGGTACCGGGAGTTAGGCAACTTGTGGGTTGCATCTTGGCGAATGTCAGTTGTAGGCCTACGGGGGACCTCGGTAATCCTGATAGGCTTCCTCTTCCTCAACAATGACAAAGTGTAATGACAGAAATACACTTTGGGAGAGTTTCTCAAGCGCCTATGGTTTTGTAAAGCCTATGCCACCAGCCTGGGAGCCGGTCGGCCGAGCGGACAGCACGCTGGACTTGTGATCCTGTGGTCCTGGGTTCGATCCCAGGCGCCGGCGAGAAACAATGGGGAGAGTTTCTTTCACCCTATGCCCCTGTTACCTAGCAGTAAAATAGGTACCTGGGTGTTAGTCAGCTGTCACGGGCTGCTTCCTGGGGGTGGAGGCCTGGTCGAGGACCGGGCCGCGGGGACACTAAGCCCCGAAATCATCTCAAGATAGCCTATCCGCCAGAAATTATAGAATTTATGATAGCAACTATTTGGTCTAACGTACAAAAATAGACTGTTGCAGCCACAAAATTCAAAATATGAAGCATTAATTTTGTAGAAAGGACGCAAGAACTTAAACAAAAAAATTAAGCCTCCTAAGCCTAGTATAGGACATTCAGGGTCCAGGTGGCACAGTCGTTCGTTCTCGATTCACAATCGAGAATTCTGGGTTCGAATCCCGGGCTGTACAGAAATAATTGGTCGCGTTTCCTTTCGCCTAATGCACCTGTTCACCTAGCAGTAAATAGGTACTCAGGAGTTAGTCAGCTTGTTGTGGGGCTCCATCCTGGGCGGGGTCAGTAATTCAAGCCCGAGGGTTGAGGGAGCATCGATATAAGCCTAAAGTGTACTGTATGAATAACCTGGCTTCCTGTCCCCCCCGACACAATGAATAATTATTATATACTTCTGTGATACATTAGACCTAAGACTGTGTATATTAGGCCTAACTGACCAAACTACACACCAGAAGATGAAGGGACGACGACGTTTCGGTCTGTCCTGGACCGACCTGGATGGACATTATCAAGTAAGTAATTATCAAAAGAAGGCACCAAGCTGTGAAGGCTCTGTAGCAGCATCACATGTGCGTGATAATCAGAGGGCGCTAAATATCACCAAGGATGCTAATACGAGAACAAAAACGCATAAGGCGAACGATATCAAGAGTATCCGAGTCACCAGAAATTCTATTGAGAGACAAGTGACCGCGGGGGGCGGTCGGGAAGCAAGACACACGCTCGTCCAAGTCCGGACATTCAACACTGATATGCACGACTGTAAGAGAGACAATGATGTTTGGACAATAAGGAGCAGGGCGGTGCTCCATTAAAGTGTCCGTGAGGTAAGCGAGTATGGCCAATACGCAACCTTGCCAGAGCCGTTTCTTCAGAAGAGGAAGACCACGGGACATGCTACTCCTAAGAGCACACAGTTTGTTACCAGTAACAGAGGACCAACAACCCTGCCAATGAGCAAAGATGGAGGAATGAATAACTGGGTAAAAGTCGGAATAAGGAAGACCTTTACGGGAAATTGGACAAGTGCGGATAGCTTCCTTAGTGGCAGCGTCCGCACGTTCATTTAAGGACACACCAATACGGCTGGGAACCCAACAAAACTCCACTGTCTTAAATCTACCGGAGATAAGAAACGGCTAATGCTGAATCTCGACTACCACCGGATGGACTGGATTAAAGGACTCCACAGACATGAGAACACAGCAAGAGTCAACTCCAACAAAGGAGGATTGACAGCGAGAAAGCAGTTGACGAAGAGCATGAGCATAGAGAATAGCATAAAGTTTTGCCATGAAGATGCTAGTCTCCGGAGGCAGGCGTCACATATAGTTGTGGTCAGCAAAAACAACAGAGTAGCCTACACCGTCTGCAGACTTAGACCCATCGACGAAGACGGAAATGGAGTGGGAATGTGAAGAAAAGTGTTCAAGGAAAAGGCGTTTCAGAACTGTAGGAGGGGTAAAAGATTTAGTCACTTGGGTCAGGGTTTTACAAAACTTAGGAAGGAGGAATCATCATGGGGTAAAGATGGAACAACACGAGAAGAAATATTGGTAACACTAACCGAAAGAGAATTTTGTAGGCGAGCCAACCATTCAGAAAGAGGGAGGTGGTGAAGGGGAACACAGGAGGGGGCAGTAGTCAAAGCACAGCATAGGCGGGAGTGAGGGTGTTGTAAGGACCGCGCAAAGCAGCGAAGACAGTAGCGATCACGGCGGTCCTGGAGAGACAGGACGTCAGTTTCCATATACAGGCTGAGGGTAGGAGTCGAACAAAAGGCACCCGAGCTGAGGTGTAACCCAGTATGGTGCAGAACATCAAGACGGTGAAGAGCAGAAGGAGACACAGACGAGTAAGCAGGGCATCCATAATCGAGTTTAGACAGAACGAGAGAGGAATGTAAAAGAAGAGCGTGCGCCTATCAGCTCCCTAAGAAGTATGAGACAAGACCTTAAGGAGGTTAAGGGCCTTAGAGCATTTAACTCCGAGGAAAGAGATATGGGGCGATCAAGACGAACGAGTGTCAAAGATAAGAAAGAGAGCCCCAAGAGCTTAACAGAATCTTTGTACAAAAGAGGATGACCATAAAGCGACAGAGGGGGATGAAGAACGGCCTGCTCTGAGTAAAAGTCATGGCACAAGTTTCAGTAGTAGAGAACCTGAAGCCATGATTGGCGGCCCAAGACGAAATGGCATCAATTGCAAGTTGAAGCTGCCGTTGAAGAAAAAGCGAATCATCACAGCGACAGCAGTGGGTAAGATCGTCGACAAAGAAGCGGAGAAGATGCAAGAAGGAAGGAAAGAATGACCATTGAGGGGGGGAATGGGGAATTATCAGGAGAAAGTGCCAAGCCATTACGACTATATAGCACTGGGAAGGGGTCAGGATAAGGATTTGGGATGGGACGGAGGGGAAGGAATGGTGCCCAACCACTTGTGGACGGTCGGGGATTGAACGCCGACCTGCATGACGCGAGACCGTCGCTTTACCATCCATCCCAAGTGGTTGGGTACCAGGGCAACCAGAAAAAGAGTAGTGCTCAGAGCACTACCCTGGGGTACACCAAGCAGTTTGCAGTTCACCAGGAACGCACTTCCACATGCCCCGGGAGATAGAGCGAGGAATAGAACAGAAAGCAGCGTCGAAGACGGTGTCATGAAAGAGGAGAAGAGCTCGAGGGAGAGGCAGAGTGGAGAGGTCGAAGAGAGTAGCACAGAGGGTGAATAGGTTCCAGTCAGCCTTGGCAAACTTCCACCTAGGTAAGGATAGGGGAGGGTGAGAAGATAAAAAGGTAACAAGGAAGGGGAAATGATCACTGTTATGGATGTCATCAAGAACCCGCCACATGAAATCTAAGTAAAGAGACGAGCAGAGAGAGAGATCAAGATAAGAAAGGGTGCGAGTGAGGGAGTCCACATGAGTGGGTTCACCAGAATTCAGAAGAGAGGACAAACGGTTCGAGAAGGCGGCCCTGGATGTTTGTGAGTACATCACCCCAGAGGGTATGTCGACAGTTGAAATCATCCAACAAGAGCACAGGCTCTGGTAAGGAGTCAAGAGGCTTAAGATCAGGAAGAGAAATCAGGACTTTGGGGGGAAATACATGGAACAGACCGTATACCATTTACTCACAAAGATACAGGTTGCAGAACAGGCGACTGAAAAAGTAGGGGGACGAAGGGAATATCAGTATGAATCAAGAGAGCAGTAGAGTTATGGGCCCCAGCAAAAGCTGGGGAGGGGGGGGGGGTGAGAGAGAAAGGAATAACCATAAAAGCGACCAGGACGAACACCGAGCATCGGCTCTGGAGACAAACAAAGCAGTGAAAACTGTGCAATCAGAAGTTAGAGTTCATGTAAATTGGCATAAAATCCACGAATATTCCATTGAAGAATAGACATTTGTCAAAAGGAGAGAGGACAGCAACAGAGAACAATGAAGAAACAAAGGCAAAGAAGAACACACCCTATTAAAAAAGCTCAGGATCAGGGTCAGTGAAATCAGGGTTAGGGGGCATTGGTAAACCTAGTAAGGACGATGGAGTTAAGGGAGCAGGAGGACAGACCAGAGGAGAATGGACAGAGTCAGGAGTAGGAAACAACAGAGAGGGGCAGTCAAGGACAGGGGGGGAGAAAGGGGCAGAAACAGGAAGCACACCCTAGCAAGGGCAGCAACTGAGAGAGAATCGGGGGCTAAAAGAACCTCCATAGCCGGGATAGGGAGCCCGACCACCGAAATGGGAGGGGATGCAGCGATAGAATCTGAGGTGGGGGGCGGGGAAGCAAGTGATGCCTTCTTACCATCCGGAAAGGAGGCAGGAGAGGAGCCAGGCTTATGTTTCTGACTCAAAGAGACACAGGTGCTCCAGTAACAATGTACTGGGCGACACACACAATTGCCCAACAAGAGAAGAAGAACGGGAGTGAACATGAAAATTGCTGGGAGGATGATGGACAACAGTCTGGACAGACAGGCTGCGTGGAGTCAAATGACAGGGGAAGAGGGTTGGGAAGAAGGATTACGGGAGATGGGAAAGAAGACACAGGAGACATGGCAGACTGGGAAGGAAGGGGATAACACCAGATGTAGAACCAAAAGGGGGACCCCTCGGGTCAGAACGTAAAGGAACAGAGAAGGAGGCGATGGGCGTGTCTGGGCTAAGGCCTGGAAATGATTGCGAGACTGAGAAAGGAGGGAAGGGCGAGCAGAGGTGGAACGCAACACATGAGCATAAGATATGCCAGCGAAAGGGTTGAGATGGTGGACTTTGCGTCTCACCTCAGGAAAAGACAAACGATCGCGGTGTTTCAAACTGAGGACGGCTTCCTCAAGTCTGTAGTGTATAGACGTGCGGGAGAAGATAAGGTGGGCCTCACCGCAAGTGAGGTAGAGAGAGTGGGGAGAAGAGCACTCTGTCTTAGAGTGACCAGACTCCCCACACATGGGGCATAGAGACACAGTACTTGTGCATTTGAGGGCACCATGCCCGAATTTCCAGCACTTATTACAAAGTCTAGGAGAAGGAATGTACAGTACTCCTGAACGGAGCATCTGGCACCTGCAAGAATTATAGAAGGCGGAAGGGTCCTACTATCAAAGGCGATTTTCACAACCCGAAAACGCTGACGGCGACGACCACGAGGAGGTCGAGTGAAAGTGTCTGCCTGGAGGACAGAATGGCCTTGGATTTCAAGGATATGTTTAATATCCTCATGGCAGTCTTTTAGGTCCCTAACACCAGTTGCAACATGGTGCGGGAGAACAGTGCCAACACTGGCATTTAACCAAGCGTTTTTGGAGACCCTAACAGGGGTCTCCCCCAATGCTGGACAATGCGGCTAAGTGGGCAGCTGCATCCTGAGAAGGAGCAGCGATGACACGTGTACCGAGACGGGTGGGGTTAAAATCAACAAGGTGTTTATGGAGGGAGAAATCGTCAGGAGGTGTAGAATCCAGATGGTTGAGATCAAAGTATTTAACCCACGTAGCAGGACCAAACAAGGCGTGGTATGTATTAGTATGGGAGGGAATCGTGCGAGTGCAGCCGTGGCAGGGTCGGCATTGAGAACTCCCAGAGGGGTGAAAGGCGCAGTAGTCACGATGAGACGGAGCCGTGCCAGGGGACGAGGTGATCATCATTGGGGGCTTGGGGCTCGACCCTACCACAGAGGTGGGAGGGGAGCGGGTGGCAGGGGAAGAGTAGTTTGGTCTGGGCCCAATGTAGCAGGGGCTATAGAGTCCGGTCTTCCATCACAGACCGACTCAGGGGCCTGGTCGCCCACCCCATGAGCCTGGGTAAGAGAGGTCGTATCGTTGTCCACAAATCATTTATTTTAAAAAGTCTGGGACGTGGAATCAAAGGGATGCCACCTACCAAGGCAGCCAAGGAGGCCGATCGTGTGCCAGTGCAGGAAGGGGTGCGTCGTCCCCCACGGTGCTCCCCCTTTTTAACAGGGGAGTCCTACTGTTTCTTCCATTCTCCTATACTGATGCAAAGACCTCATTCTCCCTATCGCCCCAGCCTGGACACCCAGCCATCCACTTAGGGTAGTCCCTCACGGGCGACCCCTCCAGCGGACGGTCTGGTGACTCACAAGGACCCTACATGGCGCCCTTCAGCACGTACAACACCTAAAGAGGGGCAGGAGAGGAGAGCGAAGACCACCCTCACCAGTCCCAGAGAGGTGTACGTGAGCCCCTCACCACGACAAGGCAACACCACGGTGGGGTTACATTATGAAGTTGACTGTGATGGGAGCAAGATTGACTGATTGATGAATAGCTTCCCTTGCTCCCACATACGGGTTATTCATGCCCGTGCCACCTCTTGGGTGGCTTAATCTTCCCGAATCAATCACTCTCGCTCCCATCACAATCGACTTGATAATGGTCCAAGACAGACCAAGATGTCTTTTCTACATCTTCTTCTGTTGTGTGGTTTGGTCATCATAACTGGCTTCGAATATGTCACATATGTACTTATTTATAAATGAAATAGTGATTATAAGCAATAAGTCATATATGTGCTGTCTTGTGCGAGAGCAGGTTGCAACACTTCAGCCGCGTTATTGTGACTCATTGTCTGCATTAGACCTTGAAGTGAGTACTTAGGCCATTGACAAGTTAAGATAGGTTTTTTTATGTATTAATTGTTTACCATGCCATATGGGCATTGGTGGGTGGCTTGGGTTAGGTTAGGTTTGTTTGTTAGGTGGGTGGCTTAGGTTAGGTTAGCTTATGTTAGGTGGGTGGCTTGGGTTAGGTTAGGTTTGTTTATGTTAGGTGGGTGGCTTGGGTTAGGTTTGTTTATGTTAGGTGGGTGGCTTGGGTTAGGTTAGATTTGTTTATGTTAGGTGGGTGGCTTGGGTTAAGTTAGATTTGTTTATGTTAGGTGGGTGGCTTGGGTTAGGTTAGATTTGTTTATGTTAGGTGGGTGGCTTGGGTTCACGCAGTTTAGCACACCGATTTGTGTACGTCGTGAGAGATCAAGAGAACAACGGGTGGATCTGTCTTAAGCGTCCATATAGACTCTTTGTCTTAGCGGTTATGAAAAGACAGTTGGTTTAACAAGCGCGTCGGTTTTATTCATAAAGTGAACATTTGGTTTATAAAGCATATACAACAACATATAGAACTTAAAACTCTAGGAAACCTGTTTCATGACACTGAATATAATTATGTGCCTGGACAAAATCTACCAGATTTCTCTATTTTTGTTCATAGGCCGTTTAGACTAGGCTACATGTTCATAGGCCGTTTAGACTAGGCTACATGTTCATAGGCTGTTTAGACTAGGCTACATGTTCATAGGCCGTTTAGACTAGGCTACATGTTCATAGGCCGTTTACACTAGGCTACATGTTCATAGGCCGTTTAGACTAGGCTACATGTTCATAGGCCGTTTAGATTATAGGCATCATGAACTTGGGCAGAACAGAGAATTCTCCCTGTTCTTAAGCGGCATGAAGTAGTCTACATGTTTCCAGGCAGTACACAGTAGCCATCATAATATCATGCAGTATATATATATATATATATATATATATATATATATATATATATATATATATTACACTTGTCAGTTTGTAAACCAGTAATTTGCGTTAATTGTAGCACATTAATTGAAGCTTGAATTGGTTGTAATTATATATTAACATATTTAATTCAATTGATAAAGAGAACGTTCACCTCATTATAAATCCTAATGATTAATATGAAAATTTATCGTGAGATTACAACACGGTGAACAGAAGTCTCTCACGCCGGGTGAGACTTGAGGCCCGAACACCACTACATATGTGCCTGGATTTACCTGAGGGCCACCATCTTCAGTAGCCTCGGTGGGGGACTAGAAGTCAGCGGTTTGTCAAACGTCCCCCCCTTCTCTCCTCCCACTGCACTAGGACAATTAGCACCTGCATAACGAGCCATCCCACCC
Organism: Procambarus virginalis; assembly: GCA_020271785.1. Taxonomy (NCBI): domain Eukaryota; kingdom Metazoa; phylum Arthropoda; class Malacostraca; order Decapoda; family Cambaridae; genus Procambarus; species Procambarus virginalis. Next base: position 1,004,113 of record WNGS01163002.1, on the reverse strand, counting down.
CCCTACAAAAAGCACATGCTAGAGCCCAGTGGGCGTATGTTGGGCAAACGACGTTCATTCTATGTCGAATCAACGTCAATAACGTTCTTTTTTTAACGTTACTCGGATATATTTTCGCCATTGTGTTACAGATTAACAGTCTTCTTCTTGTCTAGCAGACACATAGCGCGAGCAATGTTAAATAAAACATATAATCCACGTTAAATCATCAGAGAATTCACATTAAATCCACGTAGAATCTAAGTTACCCCGCCCCGCCCGCCCCAACCTAAGTGGAGCCACCTTACTTCTCCTTGCTGTTACTGAACAACCGGTTCACCCCAATCCTGTTGACATAGAGGGTAAGATAGGGCAGGACACTAGTGTTGATCTTTCCACTAACCCACTCCAGCCTCTGTTGGGTGAAGTCCAGCAGCCGCACCACCATCACGTCCAGTTGACTGAGGGCCGCCAGGACCGGCGCCGGCCACGGCAGGTTGTGCGCGAAGGTCCACCACCACACCAACACCATCTGTGGGGGGGGATAGGTCACTGGTTAGTGGGTTGGTACACGGCTTGAGGGATAGATTATTGGGGAGTGGTTTGGTACACGGCTTGAGGGATAGATTATTGGGGAGTGGTTTGGTACACGGCTTGAGGGATAGATTATTGGGGAGTGGCTTGGTACACGGCTTGAGGGATAGATCACTAAGTTAGTGCTTTGGTACACGGCTTCAATTGTTTGCAACACTGCTTAATTATTTTGGGTCAAACCAAACTGGAAAATTATATTTACACCAAAACCAAATTGTCCAATTTGTTTTACATAACACAGACAAAGGTTCAGCAAATAGATAATCCGTTATAATTGATAAAATTTTGGTTTAATACAATTCATTCTCTTGGATTTGATAATATATAAAAGTACATATTATCAATGAAGAGCATTAATGATGCATGAGAAATGTCTGTGGGATTACTCCACGTACTCACATACATACAATTCAACATACTAAGTTCCTGTCAGTTGGCTTTCCGCTCCCAAAAGAGTATCAGTGATGCATTTATTAGTCTGCTTGACTTAATTTACTCAGCCCTCGACAAAATGAGTTTCCGATTGGACTCTTCATTGACCTGAGAAGGCCTTTGATATTGTTAACCATAACTAACTCTTACTTAAACTCCACCATCATGGAATCCGAGGCCTTGCCCTGAACTATATCCGATCCTATCTTAGTGACAGACCCAATATGTAGCCATCAATGATATAACCTCCCCACTCTACCCCTAACCGTAGGGTGCCATAGGGCAGCATCTTAGGACTCTCCTATTTCTACATACATCAATGATCTGCCTAATGTCTCTTAACATTCTTACACCTATATTACTGCTGATGATACTACCTCATCTACCCAGACCCCAACCCCACACAAATAATGTTGAAACAATGAATAAAAAAAGTTCACTTATGGATGTCAACAACAAACTCACACTAAACATAGAAAACATCTACTACATTTTGTTTGGAAACAAATCGTTAA
>WNGS01163002.1:980952-1001810 GCA_020271785.1 Procambarus virginalis | reverse complement strand
ATGCAATCAAGCCTCAAATAGACAAAGTTAACATCAACAATAAAAATGATGGAAAGTTTCTTGCCTATACTTAGACAAGAGACTACTTCAGCACCCACATACAACACAAAGAAAATCTCAAAACAGTTGGTATACTCTCTAAAATCAGATATTGTGTTCCAAACTCTCTCCTCTCACTATACTATGGACTTATCTATCCCTATCTTACATTTGGTATCTGTGCATGGGGGTCAACCTCTGGAAACCACCTTAAGCCCATCATCACCCAGCAAAATCTGCTATCAAAGCAATAACAAACTCGGGTTTCAGACAACACTGAGCCCCCTTGTTTAAATCCCTAAACATGCTAAACATAACCTCATCCACACATTCTCTTGCCAATTACATTTACAAAACCCTGTTTTTAAGTGCAAACCATGCTCTGAAACTCTCTCTGGACAGATGTAATAGGACCCATTATCACCACACCAGAAATAAATATCTCTTTGATATCCCCAGAGTCAAACTTAATCTGTGTAAACACTATGCAAATAAAGAGACCTAGTCTATGGAACTCCTCCGTAATGAATTGAAAAGCTGTCAACTTTTTGCATTATTCAAAATAAAACCAAAAAGTACCTAATTTCATCTTCATAGTTTCCCACCTTGTGCTTGAAACTCGCACTGTATCTAGTGCTAACCAATTCCCCATAATATGTACCTATGCCATACAACTTTACCATTGTTATCATTGCTGTTATCTTATCTTATGTTATACACATTGTTTGCTACATTATATCTTGCAACAATACTCAAATTATGCTGCAATGTACCTGTGCTTGATAACCCTTAAATTTACTTTAATGTACCTACCTTTTTTCTATCAAATTTCTTATATAATTTATTTTATATACTTTCTTGCAATGTATTTTTATTTTTTCTTACAATGTATCTGTAAATATTTTTAATTTTGCTAGAAATTACATACTTAAAGTTATATGTTAGATTAAAGATCTGCCCGAAACGCTATGCGTGCTCGTGCTTACAAGAATGTCAACCTTCAAGTCTCTCTACTCTAACAAACCCAATGTACCTTCTTTATATAAATAAATATTAAATAAATCAATTATTACCTCATAGAAAACGACGACCCAGCCCACAATGGCGGCCTGTTTGAGCGCCAGATATCTGGGCTTGCCCACACTGTAGGCATTCTTCACTATGGTCTGAGACGCCACCCACTTCACAGTGCGCAGGTCGGCCAGGGCCAGCGTCTGCGCCTTCTGCTGCGCTCCCTGAGGCCTCGTGTGCGCGTCTCCCATGGTCTCTTGAATGCTGTAACGAGCAAAGGAGAAATTGAAGGTTATGTGCGCCGAATATACATTATTCATTTTATCATGGACAGGCAGCCTGTGTATATATATGTATATATATACTTTAGGCTGTATCAGGTTCCCCCACAAGATGGAACTACTGACTCCCTCCCCTCATTCCTAAGGATGCAGTCCATTGAACTGTCCTAACTCCCAGGTACCTATTTACTGCTGGGTGAACAGTGGCTTATTAGCCATAAGGTATACGTGTGATTGGTCGGTAGACTATTGTAATTACCTAAGTGTAGTTACAGGATGAGAGCTACGCTCGTGGTGTCCCGTCTTCCCAGCACTCTTTGGCATATAACGCTTTGAAGCTACTGACGGTCTTGGCCTCCACCACCTTCTCACCTAATTTGTTCCAACTGTGGTGGACTTACTGACCTTCCAGGGACTGGTCGACCTTAATTTAAGTCCAACACTAAACAGAGCCTCGTTGACCTAACAATCAGGTTGTTGTTGTTTAAGATTCGCTACCTGGAACAAAAAGTTCAAGTAGCATGGCTATGGTGAGCCCGTGAACAATCAGGTATGGTACAGTGGTACCCCTGTCTGTATAATTATAGCCAGGTACAGTGGTACCCCTGTATGTATAATTACTGTCAGGTACAGCAATGGCGAATCGCAATAATTTCCAGTAGAGCATTTACCTTATCAGTATAATGGCTAAATCTCTATAATGCGTTGTCGTCGAACTGATAACGGGGCCCGTACTCACCTCCTGTACACACTCGTACTTTGCGATCGCTATGTCTCCTGGTTACACCTCATTTTCCCCTCGAGAGCTGGGCAATAGGTTCAAGCCAGATCTTAGCATTACGTCTAAGGCAAGTTTTTCCTTAAGATGAACCTAATCTTATCCTGGGGGCCCAGATTCACGAGCAGTCACAAGCACTTACGAACTGATCCATCTTTTTTCCTCAGTCTTTGGCGGCTTTGTTTTACAATTATTAAACAGTTAATGAGCTCCAAAGCACCAAGATAGCCCTGTTTTATAACAATAACAACAGCTGACTTGCACGTTTTCCATGCTTGTAAACTGTTTAATAATGTAACCAAAGCCGTCAAAGAAGTGAGGAAAGATGTACAGGTTCGTAGGTGCTTGCGTAAACTGCTTCGTGATAGGCTAGAGACACCCTAGCCTATCGAATCCGATGCTACTTGTCCAAGAATTCGTGTGAACAAAGTTGCTTAAGCACCTTTGGACGCTGCTCCAGAGACAGGGCCGGGTGTGTGTGACACGGCCCAGGTGTGTGACAAGGCCAGGTGTGTGACAGGCCAGTGTGTGACAAGGCCAGGTGTGTGACAAGGCCGGGTGTGTGACAAGGCCAGGTGTGTGACAAGGCCAGGTGTGTGACAAGGCCAGACGTGTGACAAGGCCAGACGTGTGACAAGGCCAGACGTGTGACAAGGCCAGACGTGTGACAAGGCCAGACGTGTGACAAGGCCAGACGTGTGACAAGGCCAGGTGTGTGACAAGGCCAGGTGGTGACTAGGCCAGGTTGTGACAAGGCCCAGGTGTGTGACAAGACCAGGTGTGTGACAAGACCAGGAATGACAAGGCCAGGTGTGTGCTAAGGCCAGGTGTGACAAGAGACAGGTGTGTGACAAGACCAGGTGTAACAAGACAAGGTGTGACAAGACCAGGTGTGACAAGACTAGGTGTGTGACAAGACCAGGTGTTGTGACAAGGCCAGGTGTACAAGACCAGGTGTGACTAGACCAGGTGTGTGACAAGGCCAGGTGTGTGACAAGACCAGGTGTGTGACAAGAGCCAGGTGTGTGACAAGACCAGGTGTTTTTCTTCTACGTCTGTGATAGAAAAAAACACAAATCATCCCAACCAACGCACCCGGTCTAAAGGTCCCTCCGCCCAGTGTGAGCCAATCAGACCGACTGGAGAGGGTAACAGGTACATCTCCACGATAACAACTCACAAATATCAAAACAAAAAGTCCTAATTATACCGTATCAGCAATTTTCTCAGCGACATTGATGAGGCATTCAATAAGATTACATCTGAGGCTTGCATGGCAACCCACACTTTGTTGAGTAATGCCCGCCAGACCTCCTCTGGGTCACGTGGATCTTATCATTACACAGTTAACTCTCCACGGACGAAACCTGTACATCTTTACCTAGTCGTGAGAGCTTTGTTTACATTTGTTACATAGGTTTATGTAAGCACTGAGGTTCTACGAGGTTGTTTATGATAATAACGACTTCTGGTTCTGTACCTTACAAGATACTTACTAAATATACCGCCCAGTAAGCCATTCAATCAATAAATGGAGGGTGCTTTGACCAGCCGCCGGCTTCCTGTCCTCGTCAAGGCCACTAGAGAGAGATGGTGACCCCCCCCCTCAGGTAAATTCAGGTCATTTTGTTATTTGTACTACACAGTATTTTGCCAATATACATTTTTAAAATTGTAACTGTATCCCAATGGATGAAACATGCTCGAGTTACGATCAATCAACGATGCTTCAAAGTTGCATCAACATAATCAACGTTGAATTAACATATTCAACGTTGCTTCAAGGTTGCATCAACATAATCAACGTTGCTTCAAGGTTGCATCAACATAATCAACGCTGAATCAACATTGCTTCAAAATTTTCATCAACATTGAATCAGCGTCACTTGCCCAACATGTGCTTGCTGAGATACTGAAAAAAAGAAACTTGTTTTTCAAGTTATGTCTATAAATGTAAGTTTGATTTACACCGCTGTACAGCCCAGCCACAACTGTAGCGGTTTGGTAACGAAGGAATATATTAAGCCCGCGCATTCTGATGTTGACGTTGCGAGTCGTTTTGGCCGCCCTCAGTTTTGGCGGGAACTTTGTCTCGAAACTTTTTGGCGCGTAAGTCATAAAATTTCCGCGATTTCCCCGCGGATTTTGTCGCAACTTTCACACGTTTTTAGTATTTTATTTATTAAATAAATAATTATTAAAAGACGGTACCAAGCAGGAAAAACTATGTGGCAAAATAGTTTTTGCTAGTTATAATTTTGTTCTTAAATTATTTAAAAACTGAACGCAATTTGTTCAGCCTTTGATAAAAAAATAATTTAGCTGTTCAGTGATATAAAAACACATAGTTTTATAAAAAATATTTGTCAGAGAATTCATCTTTAAAAAAAGAAGTTGGTTCTATTGAAAATAAAATTTAAAGTTGATTCAAACAAAAAATCAGTAAAGTTGAATTCGTTAATACGGAATAGGGGGGAGAGAGGGAGTAGGTTCCTGAAGCAGGACAGAAACGATTGGGCATCTTTCCTTTTACCTGATGCCTCTGTTCACGTAACAATCAATAGGTACCCGGGAGTTAGGCAACTTGTGGGTTGCATCCCGGCGAATGTCAGTTGTAGGCCTACGGTGGACCTCGGTAATCCTGATAGGCTTCCTCTTCCTCAAAAATGACAACCACTTGGACTGGACGGTAGAGTGACGGTCTCGCTTCATGCAGGTCGGCGTTCAATCCCCGACCGTCCAAGTGGTTGGGTACCATTCCTTTCCCCCGTCCCATCCCAAATCCTTATCCTGGCCCTTCCCAGTGCTATATAGTCGTACTGGCTTGGCGCTTTCTCCTTCATAATTCCCTCCCTCCCTCCTCCCTCAACAATGACAAGTGTAATGACAGAAATACAGTTATAAAATGAAAAGGAGTTTAATCTTTGTTAAATATTTTGAGAGAGTTTCTCAAGCGCCTATGGTTTTGTAAAGACTATGCCACCAGCCTGGGAGCCGGTCGGCCGAGCGGACAGCACGCTGGACTTGTGATCCTGTGGTCCTGGGTTCGATCCCAGGCGCCGGCGAGAAACAATGGGCAGAGTTTCTTTCACCCTATGCCCCTGTTACTAGCAGTAAANCTGGGATATGAGGACTAGGAGCTGGGATATGAGGACTAGGAGCTGGGATATGGGGACAAGGAACTGAGATATGGGGACAAGGAGCTGGGATATGAGGACAAGGAGCTGGGATATGAGGACTAGGAGCTGGGATATGAGGACTAGGAGCTGGGATATGAGGACAAGGAGCTGGGATATGAGGACAAGGAGCTGGGATATGAGGACAAGGAGCTGGGATATGAGGACTAGGAGCTGGGATATGAACACTAGGAGCTGGGATACGAGGACAAGGAGCTGGGATATGAGGACAAGGAGCTGGGGTATGAGAACAAGGAGCTGGGATATGAGGACTAGGAGCTGGGATATGAGGACTAGGAGCTGGGATACGAGGACAAGGAGCTGGGATATGAGGACAGGAGCTGGGGTATGAGAACAAGGAGCCTGGGTATGAGGACAAAGAGTTGGGATATGAGGACAAGGAGCTGGGATATGAGGACAAGGAGCTGGGATATGAGGACAAGGAGCTGGGATATGAGGACAAGGAGCTGGGATATGAGGACAAGGAGCTGGGATATGAGGGACAAGGAACTGGGATATGAGGACAACCCACAATACTTTAACTAGACTACTTAACAACATCAATAACAATTGCCACAAATGAACTGTTAACACTAACAAAGACACCATTAATATCAGCAAAGACAAAATATTAACAACTTAAGCAACATTGATACAAATAATACTACAAATAACAAGAAGGTTAAAACCATTCAGCTGACGCCACCGAAGAGAACCATCGTCCCAGCAGCAACAAAGCTTAGCGATGCAGCAGGACAGAGAAAGCCCGGCGCCCAGCTCTACCCCATGACACAGAAAGCCCGGCGCCCAGCTCTACCCCAGGACACAGAAAGCCCGGCGCCCAGCTCTACCCCAGGACACAGAAAGCTCGGCGCCCAGCTCTACCCCAGGACACAGAAAGCTCGGCGCCCAGCTCTACCCCAGGACACAGAAAGCCCGGCGCCCAGCTCTACCCCAGGACACAGAAAGCCCGGCGCCCAGCTCTACCCCAGGACACAGAAAGCCCGGCGCCCAGCTCTACCCCAGGACACAGAAAGCCCGGCGCCCAGCTCTACCCAGGACACAGAAAGCCCGGCGCCCAGCTCTACCCCAGGACACAGAAGGCCCAGCGCCTTCTACTTCTACGGTAACTCACAATGCCGTAGGAGAATCTGATGGAGTTTTTCCTCATGAGGTGAAGTTCCTTTTTCACCCGATGGTACATGGCCTCTCTCAGCCTGCCTTCAGCCATGATGGTAGTGTGGAGACGATTGTAGGATTGTCCTGGTGGGTTGCATTGTTGTTGTTGTTATAGATTCAGCTACTCGGAACAAGTTCCAAGTAGCACGGGCTATGATGAGCCCGTAACTTACCTGGCACAGGAGCGGGGCAAGTAGCACGGGCTATGATGAGCCCGTAACTTACCTGGCACAGGAGCTGGGCAAGAAGCACGGGCTATGGTTAGCCTCGTGGACAGGAGATGTCTCCCGTGGTGGGTTGCAGCGAGGGAACGGTTACATGACAATCGTGAGACTCGTGGTGCAGTGAAGGGGTCGGGTGTGGTGTAGTGGATAAGGGTGTGTGGTGGGGGTGTAGAACAGTGGATGAGTGAGGAGGTGTGGATGACTGAAGGATGTCGAGCAGTGGGTGAGCAAAGGGTGACATCAAACCCCCTCACAGTGTGTTTGATGTCAAGTACTTCTGCTATATCCGGCTCTTATAGTCATGGCTCTTATATTGTTTTGGTGTTGCTGGTTAGGATCATTCTGTGGATTGTTTAATTGTGTTCTCGAAGTCATGGACTCTATTATGGAGCCATTTTTGGTGTGCCAAATGAGTCGGTGGTCGTGCCTTTATAGTGAGAGCGTTGGGGGCCGACAGTCCCCAAGTGGTCATGTGAAGGCACTGACCTTACTCACCTGACATTATTCACCTGACCTTATTCACCTGACCTTATTCACCTGACCTTACTCACCTGACATTATTCACCTGACCTTACTCACCTGACCTTATTCACCTGACCTTACTCACCTGACCTTATTCACCTGACCTTACTCACCTGACCTTACTCACCTGACCTTACTCACCTGACCTTATTCACCTGACCTTACTCACCTGACCTTATTCACCTGACCTTGCTCACCTGACCTTACTCACCTGACCTTACTCACCTGACCTTACTCACCTGACCTTATTCACCTGACCTTATTCACCTGACCTTAGTCACCTGACCTTATTCACCTGACCTTATTCACCTGACCTTAGTCACCTGACCTTATTCACCTGACCTTATTCACCTGACCTTATTCACCGGACCTTATTCACTTGATCTTATTCACCTGACCTTATTCACCTGACCTTATTCACCTGACTTTAGTCACCTGACCTTATTCACCTGACCTTAGTCACCTGACCTTATTCACCTACCGGGGAGCCGGTCGGCCGAGCGGACAGCACGCTGGACCTGTGATCCTGTGGTCCTGGGTTCGATCCCAGGCGCCGGTGAGAAACAATGGGCAGAGTTTCTTTCACCCTATGCCCCTGTTACCTAGCAGTAAAATAGGTACCTGGGTGTTAGTCAGCTGTCACGGGCTGCTTCCTGGGGGTGGAGGCCTGGTCGAGGACCGGGCCGCGGGGACACTAAAAGCCCCGAAATCATCTCAAGATAATCATCTCAAGATAACCTGACCTTATTCACCTGACCTTATTCATCTGACCTTATTCACCTGACTTGGAACTTTTTGCTCCCAGTAGTTGAATCTATAACAACAACAGGATGAAGGAGTCATCCTGACTGCACAAGGGCCGTGAGGACGTTGTACAGGATCCCTTCCTGAGTTTTGTGGCGCATATAAAACTTTAGAGACCATTGGTCTCTAGGTCTTCTTCCCTCTAGGGGAAAGTCTTCTTCCCTCTTGGGGACCATTGGTGGTCCCTCTAGGGGGGGCCACCAATGGTCCCCCTAGAGCAGGGGTCTCCAAACTATGGCCCGCGGCCACATCCGGCCCGCCACATAATTTCATCCGGCCCGCCACTAATTTCATCCGGCCCGCCAAACAAATCCCTGTGTGGTGGCCTTGAAAAATAATTATCGTACGAATGGCATCGCAGAATTATTCAAAGCTGGGGCTGCTGACTGGTGGCGCTCAGCTCGAGTCAGTTTTCCTCTCTCTCGATGGTGTGACGCACAGATACTAGTACTGGTAGGTATGTGTTGTGCAGTTTCCAAATTTGATAAAGTTTGCTTGTAGTTTTGTGTCCATTTTTGGTTCAACATACTTGTGTGAACAAGCATTTTCCAAAATGAAGTATGTGAAATCTAACTATCGAGCAAATTTGTCTGATGATCACTTGAAATCAATTCTTACAATTGGCTCATCTAATCTGGAACCTGATTTTAATGAAATTTTGAAGTCAAAACGACAGTATCATTCGTCACACTAATTTGGTTGCATAAAACTAAAGGCAGGAATCTATTTAGTTTACCCTAATTTTTTCCAAAAAGACATGTTTTAATTTTCCATGTTTATACTTTAATATTTGAGGAAATTAAATTACTGGCACTGATTTGTTTTTTTTTCATTTTTTATTCCTTCGGCCCGCATAAATATGGGAAATATATAATGTGGCCCTTACATTGAAAAGTTTGGAGACCCCTGCCCTAGAGGGAAGAAGCACTGCCGAGGCTGCAGCCCTAACGTAGGTAATCCAGCCATCACAGTGTACCACTTACTACCAGTTAAAAAGCTAAATTAAAATTAACAATTCAAATAATTGAGAAGTTTGAGCTAAATTAAAAAAAAAAGAAAACCGTCAAATAAGGTAAATATAGTGAATCTTTAAATCTGTCCATTCAGACTTTTTTTTCAACCAGTGAGGAAACCTTTAATACTTTTGTTTGTTTCTCATTGTTGCTCTAGAGTAATTATTGTTTCCAAACCCGTCATTCCTGCGATGGTGGAGAGGTAACGAGGCCTCGTTATGGGCCCAGGAGCTGGACTCCACCCCCATAATGGGCCCAGGAGCTGGACTCCACCCCCATAATGGGGTCAGGAGCTGGACTCCACCCCCATAATGGGGTCAGGAGCTGGACTCCACCCCCATAATGGGCTCAGGAGCTGGACTCCACCCCCCATAATGGGGTCAGGAGCTGGACTCCACCCCCCATAATGGGGTCAGGAGCTAGACTCCACCCCCATAATGGGCTGAGGAGCTGGACTCCACCCCCATAATGGGCTGAGGAGCTGGACTCCACCCCCATAATGGGCTCAGGAGCTAGACTCCACCCCCATAATGGGGTCAGGAGCTAGACTCCACCCCCATAATGGGCTCAGGAGCTGGACTCCACCCCCATAATGGGGTCAGGAGCTGGACTCCACCCCCATAATGGGGTCAGGAGCTGGACTCCACCCCCATAATGGGGTCAGGAGCTGGACTCCACCCCATAATGGGGTCAGGAGCTGGACTCCACCCCCATAATGGGCCCAGGAGCTGGACTCCACCCCCATAGTGAACTCAGGAGCTGAACTCCACCCCAATAATGGGCTCAGGAGCTGGACTGCAATCAACTGTTATCAAAGAACATTTATTAAATGTAATTCTGATGTTCGAAATGCTTTAGAACGGATTAAGAACAATTTAGAACGGATTAAGAACGATTTAGAACGGATTAAGAACGATTTAGAAAGGATTAAGAACGATTTACAACAGATTAAGAACGATTTAGAAAGGATTAAGAACGATTTAGAAAGGATTAAGAACGATTTAGAACAGACTATGAACGATTTAGAAAGGATTAAGAACGATTTAGAAACGATTAAGAACGATTTAGAAACGATTAAGAACGATTTAGAACAGATTAAGAACGATTTAGAGCGGTTTAGGTCTTCAAGAATTATGATAACGCCTCGGATAATGATTTACATATATGATGAATGTTGAGTTATATACGAGTCGCTGAACCTATTTTACCTCATCTATACAATTCGGAAATAGGTCACAATAACATGACAGAAAGAAACAGCCCACACATGAACTGAAAGTCTTGGACCCTTATGTGACGACGTTTCTGTCCATCCTGGACCCTTATGTGACGACGTTTCTGTCCGTCCAGGACCCTTATGTGACGACGTTTCTGTCCGTCCAGGACCCTTATGTGATGACGTTTCTGTCCGTTCTGGACCCTTATGTGACGACGTTTCTGTCCGTCCAGGACCCTTATGTGACGACGTTTCTGTCCGTCCAGGACCCTTATGTGACGACGTTTCTGTCCGTCCAGGACCCTTATGTGACGACGTTTCTGTCCGTCCAGGACCCTTATGTGACGACGTTTCTGTCCGTCCTGGACCCTTATGTGACGACGTTTCTGTCCGTCCTGGACCCTTATGTGACGACGTTTCTGTCCGTCCTGGACCCTTATGTGACGACGTTTCTGTCCGTCCTGGACCCTTATGTGACGACGTTTCTGTCCGTCCTGGACCCTTATGTGACGACGTTTCTGTCCGTCCTGGACCCTTATGTGACGACGTTTCTGTCCGTCCAGGACCCTTATGTGACGACGTTTCTGTCCGTCCTGGACCCTTATGTGACGACGTTTCTGTCCGTCCTGGACCCTTATGTGACGACGTTTCTGTCCGTCCAGGACCCTTATGTGACGACGTTTCTGTCCGTCCAGGACCCTTATGTGACGACGTTTCTGTCCGTCCTGGACCCTTATGTGACGACGTTTCTGTCCGTCCTGGACCCTTATGTGACGACGTTTCTGTCCGTCCAGGACCCTTATGTGACGACGTTTCTGTCCGTCCAGGACCCTTATGTGACGACGTTTCTGTCCGTTCCGGACCCTTATGTGACGACGTTTCTGTCCGTCCAGGACCCTTATGTGACGACGTTTCTGTCCGTTCAGGACCCTTATGTGACGACGTTTCTGTCCGTCCAGGACCCTTATGTGATGACGTTTCTGTCCGTTCTGGACCCTTATGTGACGACGTTTCTGTCCGTCCTGGACCCTTATGTGACGACGTTTCTGTCCGTCCTGGACCCTTATGTGACGACGTTTCTGTCCGTCCTGGACCCTTATGTGACGACGTTTCTGTCCGTCCTGGACCCTTATGTGACGACGTTTCTGTCCGTCCAGGACCCTTATGTGACGACGTTTTGGTCCGTCCAGGACCCTTATGTGACGACGTTTCTGTCCGTCCTGGACCCTTATGTGATGACGTTTCTGTCCGTCCAGGACCCTTATGTGACGACGTTTCTGTCCGTCCAGGACCCTTATGTGACGACGTTTCTGTCCGTCTAGGACCCTTATGTGGCGACGTTTCTGTCCGTCCAGGACCCTTATGTGACGACGTTTCTGTCCGTCCTGGACCCTTATGTGACGACGTTTCTGTCCGTCCAGGACCCTTATGTGACGACGTTTCCGTCCGTCCTGGACCCTTATGTGACGACGTTTCCGTCCGTCCTGGACCCTTATGTGTCGACGTTTCTGTCCGTCTTGGACCCTTATGTGACGACGTTTCTGTCCGTCCTGGACCCTTATGTGACGACGTTTCTGTCCGTCCTGGACCCTTATGTGTCGACGTTTCTGTCCGTCCTGGACCCTTATGTGACGACGTTTCTGTCCGTCCAGGACCCTTATGTGACGACGTTTCTGTCCGTCCTGGACCCTTATGTGACGACGTTTCTGTCCGTCCTGGACCCTTATGTGACGACGTTGTCCGTCCAGGACCCTTATGTGACGACGTTTCTGTCCGTCCTGGACCCTTATGTGACGACGTTTCTGTCCGTCCTGGACCCTTATGTGTCGACGTTTCTGTCCGTCTTGGACCCTTATGTGACTACGTTTCTGTCCGTCTTGGACCCTTATGTGACGACGTTTCTGTCCGTACTGGACCCTTATGTGACGACGTTTCTGTCCGTCCCGGACCCTTATGTGACGACGTTTCTGTCCGTCCTGGACCCTTATGTGACGACGTTTCTGTCCGTCCAGGACCCTTATGTGAAGACGTTTCCGTCCGTCCTGGACCCTTATGTGACGATGTTTCGGTCCGTCCAGGACCCTTATGTGACGATGTTTCGGTCCGTCCTGGACCCTTATGTGACGACGTTTCTGTCCGTCCTGGACCCTTATGTGACGACGTTTCTGTCCGTCCAGGACCCTTATGTGACGACGTTTCTGTCCGTCCTGGACCCATATGTGACGACGTTTCTGTCCGTCCAGGACCCTTATGTGACGACGTTTCTGTCCGTCCTGGACCCTTATGTGACGACGTTTCTGTTCGTCCTGGACCCATGTGACGACGTTTCTGTCCGTCCAGGACCCTTATGTGACGACGTTTCCGTCCGTCCTTGACCCTTATGTGACGACGTTTCTGTCCGTCCTCGACCCTTATGTGACGACGTTTCTGTCCGTCCAAGACCCTTATGTGACGACGTTTCTGTCCGTCCAGGACCCTTATGTGACGACGTTTCTGTCCGTCCTGGACCCTTATGTGACGACGTTTCTGTCCGTCCTGGACCCTTATGTGACGACGTTTCTGTCCGTCCTGGACCCTTATGTGACGACGTTTCTGTCCGTCCTGGACCCTTATGTGACGACGTTTCTGTTCGTCCTGGACCCTTATGTGACGACGTTTCTGTCCGTCCAGGACCCTTATCAAGTTGTGGCAAAGAAGAGCGGGAGAAATACCCTTTACTGCCATTGAGTTTCAGTGTTTAGTATCAATTGTCTGACATAAGGAACTTGTGAAAGTCTTTGGGAAGCTCTGTATATGATTCTTGTATCGTTTTGCTGTCAGTTTATGTGACAAAACTGTGAGAAGAGGGAGACAGACGTGTCTGTTATCTGGCAAGTCATATTTGAGCTGGACTCCACCCCCATAATGGGCTGAGGAGCTGGACTCCACCCCCATAATGGCTCAGGAGCTGGACTCCACCCCCATAATGGGCTCAGGAGCTGGACTCCACCCCCATAATGGGTCAGGAGCTGGACTCCACCCCCATAATGGGTCAGGAGCTGGACTCCACCCCCATAATGGGGTCAGGAGCTGGACTCCACCCCCATAATGGGGTCAGGAGCTGGACTCCACCCCCATAATGGGTCAGGAGCTGGACTCCATCCCCATAATGGGCTGAGGAGCTGGACTCCACCCCCATAATGGGCTCAGAGCTGGACTCCACCCCATAATGGGCTCAGGAGCTGGACTCCACCCCATAATGGGGTCAGGAGCTGGACTCCACCCCATAATGGGGTCAGGAGCTGGACTCCACCCCCATAATGGGGTCAGGAGCTGGACTCCACCCCCATAATGGGGTCAGGAGCTGGACTCCACCCCCATAATGGGTCAGGAGCTGGACTCCACCCCCATAATGGGGTCAGGAGCTGGACTGCAATCAACTGTTATCAAAGAACATTTATTAAATGTAATTCTGATGTTCGAAATGCTTTAGAACGGATTAAGAACGATTTACAACAGATTAAGAACGATTTAGAACGATTTGAAACAGATTAAGAACGATTTAGAACGGATTAAGAACGATTTGGGACGGATTAAGAACGATTTAGAACGATTTGAAACAGATTAAGAACGATTTAGAAAGGATTAAGAACGATTTAGAACAGATTAAGAACGATTTAGAACAGATTAAGAACGATTTAGAGCGGTTTAGGTCTTCAAGAATTATGATAACGCCTCGGATAATGATTTACATATATGATGAATGTTGAGTTATATACGAGTCGCTGAACCTATTTTACCTCATCTATACAATCTGGAAATAGGTCACAATAACATGACAGAAAGAAACAGCCCACACATGAACTGAAAGTCTTGAATCCCTTATGTGACGACGTTTCTGTCCGTCCTGGACCCTTATGTGACGACGTTTCTGTCCGTCCTGGACCCTTATGTGACGACGTTTCTGTCCGTCCTGGACCCTTATGTGACGACGTTTTGGTCCGTCCTGGACCCTTATGTGACGATGTTTTGGTCCGTCCTGGACCCTTATGTGACGATGTTTTGGTCCGTCCTGGACCCTTATGTGACGACGTTTCTGTCCGTCCTGGACCCTTATGTGACGACGTTTCTGTCCGTCCAGGACCCTTATCAAGTTGTGGCAAAGAAGAGCGGGAGAAATACCCTTTACTGCCATTGAGTTTCAGTGTTTAGTATCAATTGTCTGACATAAGGAACTTGTGAAAGTCTTTGGGAAGCTCTGTATATGATTCTTGTATCGTTTTGCTGTCAGTTTATGTGACAAAACTGTGAGAAGAGGGAGACAGACGTGTCTGTTATCTGGCAAGTCATATATTTATTTTTGTCAGATTTGATTTCACAACAAACAAAATTTTTACCCCGTATGACGAAAAATGTCAAAATAAAAAAGTTTTTTGTTTAATTTGAGGTGAAGGGAAAGGTTAATGTGTGAGTTAGTAAGATAAACACCAGGGATATGCAAATCAGAAAGCCTGTGGACATGTGGACATTTATTTGATAAAGATGCATATCAGAATTACAAATATTGTAAGCAATTTATCATTCACTGCCTGAGGAATGATAATACTTGATCTATTCAAGTATTCATCATATTTGAGCTGCTGCAGCACTCCATGACAAATTATATATTATTCAAATTGGAGTTGTATACATTGCAAGTTGGTGTAATTAAGAGCTGTACAGGCGAAATACCAGACTTCACCTATTACAAGTTTTTATTAAATAACGTTTTGTGATGTTAAAATTGAGTGCTACTCTATTAAACTAGCTCCTTATTTACTCCAGCAGCCTAGCCTGTGATGTTAAAATTGAGTGCTACTCTATTAAACTAGCTCCTTATTTACTCCAGCAGCCTAGTATGCTGTGTTAAAAATGAGTGTTGCTCATTTAAACCAGCTTCTTATTTAACCCAGAAGCGTAGTCTGTGATGTTAAAGCTGAGTGTTGCCCCATTAAGCGTGTTCCTTATTTTATGTCCCCTATAATGAAGAAATTCCTTCAACAGGATATAGAAAATCAGCTGCACAATGGTTCAACCTGCACTAGTCCTCTTCTGTCCGTTTAGTGTCTAAATTTTATTATAGCCATTACAATACATTACGTTCATCTCATGCTGAGGAAACATGCCTTGCTGTTCATATATAATGAACTGGATCAAATTCTTTACTCAAATCTGGCGGAAAAAAACGCTTTTGGCGATATCAAATGGACAATATTAGCGCACGGCTATCCCTCTTTGAGTGAAGAATTTTTGAGATGCATTCGGGTGAGAAAGGATTCAAGAGGATTAGATTCACGTATCGGCAGTCTTGGGGTATGTATCCTAACTTGGAAGGAGCACGCTAAATGTCGGACACAGTTGTTAGAGGAGCTGACTACAGCAGGACTGCCTGTGAACCTTGTCAACGGTGAATTTGACAATGCACAAGCGACTCATCTGCCACATGTTGATCCAATCAAAACTTCCTCCAATTACAGCTAAATCAGAAGTCGTCCAACTGTTTCCTAACCAGAAAGCGAGAAATCAGTCATCATTGTTAGCACGGAAGGACACTGTCGGTGCAGCTGTAAGCCACTGAAAGAATCTTTGAGTCCACAACAGGGCTATTATGTACTCACCTAGTTGTGCTTGCGGGGGTTGAGCCGTGGCTCTTTGGTCCCGCCTCTCAACCGTCAATCAACAGGTGTACAGTTTCCTGAGCCTAATGGGCTCTATCATATGTACACTTGAAACTGTGTATGGAGTCAGCCTCCACCACATCGCTTCCTAATGCATTCCATTTGTCAACCACTCTGACACTAAAAAAGTTCTTTCTAATATCTCTGTGGCTCATTTGGGCACTCAGCTTCCACCTGTGTCCCCTAGTGCGTGTGCCCCTTGTGTTAAACAGCCTGTCTTTATCAACCCTGTCGATTCCCCTGAGAATCTTGAATGTGGTGATCATGTCCCCCCTAACTCTTCTGTCTTCCAACGAAGTGAGGTTTAATTCCTGCAGTCGCTCCTCGTAGCTCATACCTCTCAGCTCGGGTACTAGTCTGGTGGCAAACCTTTGAACCTTTTCCAGTTTAGTCTTATGCTTGACTAGATAGGGACTCCATGCTGGAGCCGCATACTCCAGGATTGGTCTGACATATGTGGTATATAATGTTCTGAAAGATTCCTTACACAAGTTTCTAAAGGCCGTTCTTATGTTAGCCAACCTGGCCAACAGGGCTATTATGTGTGATGGTCGTTAGGTATATCAGGTGATTAATGCTTTTAATATTGTTATGCATATTTTGGTTAAGTCTTTTTAAACATTTGTATCTGCCAATAGGCTTCTCCTCTCATCAATTGGTTTCAAAATGCAGTTTATCCACATACCCGAAATAAATGTATCACTAAGGAAAATCATTTATATATAACAAAGTCTAAGAATTTGTTTGCTTCCCGTTCTGAATGGTTTGGAAGCTTGTTAGATGAGGTCCCGTCACCAATGACCTCCATTGTACATGTGTTGGGAAAACCAGGTTTATTCAACATTGATAACGTTGATTCATGTTTTTGTCCAGTGGGGACTGATCCCAGGATGCCACCTACAGTTGACTAACTTCCAGGTACCTATTTACTAGGTAAATCCATCCACTACGGGCTCACCATAGCCCGTGCTACTTGGAACTTCTTGTTCCAGGTAGCGAATCTTTAACAACAGCAACAACCTATTTATTGTCCGTCAACATAGATCGAAACAAACAAGAGGCCAAACATATGGGAAACGATCCCGAGACCAATAAGATGGTACCAACTGTACGACTGAACCACCAAATGTAAGCCTACAAGCGACCACCGCCGGTATAATACCGACACTCGCGCAACAAGTTGTTCACATCAAGGTGCTTCCTCCAGAGCCCACTAAGTTACCCCTGCAACCCGTCCTCACACTAGGCTGGTTAAAGCAGCGGCTGTCCTCCTCCACTCAACCCGTCCTCACACTAGGCTGGTTAAAGCAGCGGCTGTCCTCCCCCACACAACCCGTCCTCACACTAGGCTGGTTAAAGCAGCGGCTGTCCTCCTCCACTCAACCCGTCCTCACACTAGGCAGGTTAAAGCAGCGGCTGTCCTCCCCCACACAACCCGTCCTCACACTAGGCTGGTTAAAGCAGCGGCTGTCCTCCCCACACAACCCGTCCTCACACTAGGCTGGTTAAAGCAGCGGCTGTCCTCCCCACACAACCCGTCCTCACACTAGGCTGGTTAAAGCAGCGGCTGTCCTCCCCAGACAACCCGTCTCACACTAGGCTGGTTAAAGCAGCGGCTGTCCTCCCCACACAACCCGTCCTCACACTAGGCTGGTTAAAGCAGCGGCTGTCTTCCCCAGACAACCCATCATCACACTAGGCTGGTTAAAGCAGCGGCCGTCCTTCCCAGACGCATTCATCAATTTTAACATACTGTGTATTAAAAAAATTATCATATATAAATTAATATTATTATTCTACATACAAATTTTATATATAGTTAGCCGTAGGTTTAACTAGGTGTTTAGGTTCTAAAAATCCAGGTGGATTTTTACGGAGGATTTACGGCTTCGCGGGTTCCATGGGGTAATTTTTTTTGAATAACCTTGTGGGTGAAAAAGCCTCTCCTGTTCTCAGTTCAACATTGTGGCTTGTTGAGCTTGAAACCGTTGCTCCTTGTTTGTGTTACATCTGACTTTTGAAGAACATCCTGGTCAACATCTTCCATCTTGTTCATTAGTTTCAGTTTCAATGAGATCCGTTCTGTCATGCCTGGTTTGTAGTGTTGTTAACCAAGTTGCCTTAAGCGTTCCTGATACGAGAGATGACTTAGCTCTGGGATGACTCTTTTGTTGCGTTCATGTATCATCAACGTTCATGTATCATCAACGTTCATGTATCATCAACGTTCATGTATCATCAACGTTCAGGTATAATCAACGTTCATGTATCATCAACGTTCATGTATCACCAACGTTCATGTATCGTCAACGTTCAGGTATCATCAACGTTCATGTATCACCAACGTTCATGTATCACCAACGTTCATGTATCATCAACGTTCATGTATCATCAACGTTCATGTATCACCAACGTTCATGTATCATCAACGTTCATGTATCACCAACGTTCATGTATCATCAACGTTCAGGTATCATCAACGTTTAGGTATCATCAACAGCTCACTAAGCCTGTCTGTACACTACACACGAGAATATCTGCCGAATATCATTGTAAACACACCTCAATTCCCTGTGCTTGAGTGCCCAATAATCCAGCATGTACTGTAGCAGATTTCAAACCCTGTCCATGAAGGACAGATGAAAATATATGTATGTTATAGTTACCACTGTAAAAGTATATGGTAGCGACTATGGGAGAAAAAAAAACAAAAAACAGGGGCCCGCCCACCAAATTTTGTTTTAAAAAGCCTAGCATTAGTAAGAAAACATTTTGCCTGCGACTTCAAGTAACAACTTCAGCCACGAACCTTGAGGGTCGTTCTTCAGTAAAAGTTTGGAGTCGGTGGAGGCGTCGGAGAGGTTGTCGTCGCCCCACTCCTCGTCGTCGTCGTCGTCGTCGTCATGGGCCCCACCCACTCCACGACCCTGACCCTCAGCTCTCTGGTCGTCGTCCACACGACCAGGCTTCTGCACCACCTGGTATACAAATAGTTATATTACACTTGCACAATTAGCATAGTAGTCCCCAAGTTAAAATCAAGGAGGAAAACCACACGATTAACATTAATTCTAAGTTATTCAACGTTATAACACAATAAACTACAACGTTAATAACGTTATACAACGGGGAATTAACGTTAATAACGCTGAATGTGTATAAATATTGAGCAAAGGGGAAAATTAACTCTTTTTCACATGACCTAACAATAGAGTAAGTACAGGTTAATTAAATGAGAATATTTAGAGATTAATAAGATATGATAGTTCGGTATTCAGCTCCTCCTCCCGAGATTTCCCATCGTCAAGAAACTGTCGTATTAAAGTGCTCTTATCCTAGCCTGCCAGAGGAGCCACAACAGAGAACGGGACAGTACGTCACTTTCGCCAGCCGCTTCCATTTTCTAGTACGAGAATTTTTGGCCTTAGGCAGAGTGTACGTCAAAATGCGACGTTCTATTAGGAAGACGGGTTGGGAAATCCAGCCTTGGTGGACGGTTGACGGGGGATAGAAATACCCTAAGCTACTCTATCCTCTTGATGTCTATTGTATTATCTCAATAAACTTACTTGAAATGTCAGACGGGAAAGAGGTGCTAGCCAGAGACTCGAGGCTTGAGTGGTGTATACTCCGTCAGGCACGAGCCCAGATAAGCCACAGAAACTGTAGTCATTTGAGATACTACAGTTAGAGTTGCTGTGGGAAGCTACTGGGGGACTCAGACACTATCAAAGAAAACGACAACACACTTAAGGACAGACTAGTGGAAAAGCGGAAAATATAGCTCAGGGTGCAAGCATCCTCCAAACTCATCTGTAGAGTGAATTAAAAACTAATGCACCCATCTTGCCCCATAAATTACGGCACAAAGACCATCTCCATCGAGGGGAATGGAACTATCAGGAGAAACGCCAAGCCATTATGACAATATAGCACTGGGAAGGAGTCTGGATAAGAATTTGGGATGAGGGGGGGAAGGGGGGGGGGGGAAGGAATGGTGCCCAACCACTTGGACGGTCGGGGATTGAACGCCGACCTGCATGAAGCGTGACCGTCCTTGTACCGTCCAGTTCAAGTGGTTGGGAGAGCGACTACTACACCAAGTTCATTATGATAACAGATCAATATGTCGATTGATTGATTGATAAAGATTAAGCCACCCAAGAGGTGGCACGGGCATGAATAACCCGTAACCCTGGAAACACAAACCGAAACTGTCTCTATTTTCCGCTTGTTACAACTTGTATTAAAGTTGCTACATCTTGGCTTAACGTGTTTATGACGTATTAGAACGTTGTTACAACTTGCTATATTGGTTGTTATAACTGGTTATGAGGTGTTAAAACTTGTTCCAACGTTGTACCAACGTTGTAGTTTCGGTGTGTGTTTGGCGGGAAGTGGTGGCCCTTTTGAGCCATTACCAGTATCAAGAGATGATACTGGAGATCTGTGGAGGCGCGACTGCACCCTGCGTGACGGGAGATGTCTCCCGGACCAAATGTTGACCAAATGATGTGATCAATATGTCAACACAGGTGTTCATCTGAACATGGAATGATGAACGGAAGTTGAACACATTGGTAGAAGTTTGGTGGTGGTCTGGTGTGTTAACCCCTCACACTGTTATCTAACGCTGAAAACACTTACCTACCCTATGGGCACATTTCTTATCGCCTAATGCACCTGTTCACCTGGTGGTAAGTATAGGTACTCAGGAGTTAGTGAACTGTTGTTGTAGGGTTGTATGCTGGGCGGGGTCAGTAATTCAGCCTTCGGGGGGGGGGGACCGATATAACCCTAACGTGTATGAATACACTACACTCTGGCTTCCTGTCCCCCGACACAATGAATTAAATTATTATTAAATTATTATTATTATTATTATTATTATAGAGTATTCAATAATTTACCTCTCACAG
>WNGS01163002.1:952934-974269 GCA_020271785.1 Procambarus virginalis | reverse complement strand
AGCGAAGCACTGTTCAAGAAATGTTCGAACGTCATCAGTCGTTCGTAAACCGTTTTTCATTATAAACAGGATGTTTGGCGGCTGGATTATCGAGCATTTGCACATTATTGATGAGGACGGGCTGAAATGTCAGCCCGTCTCCAAACAAAGACCCAAAAGTGATTCCATCCACCCGCCAAACCCGCTGTTCATGAATGAAAAACGGTTTACACACGACTCACAACTGATGAGTTCGAACACTTCCGGAACAGTGCTTCACTGACGCTGTGTTCGAACCACAACGCTGTAAATGCTTCACCCACGTACTACAAATACAAATAATCGCCAACAAACCTAAACACCTAACGTAACCTATGCATATATATGCACAATATTCTAATATAGTGTAATATTAATTTATATAGAACATTCCCGTTTTGAATGAACAGCATGTTAACAATTTTGAATGCGTCTGTGGGGTCGACCGCTGGATGTAATGGACTTGAGTCGAGGACGGGTTAGTAAATGCTTCACCCACGTACTACAAATACAGATAATCACCAACAGAACTAACCTAAGCAGTGCCTGAATATGCGCAGTATACTAACATATAACAATATTAATTTATATTTGAGAAAATTCCTATTTTGCAAGAACAGCGCGTTAAAATAGATAAATGCTTCTTTGGGGTCGACCGCTGGATGGAATGACTTGGCCTCGGACCTTCCCGGTTTGGTGCCTTCTTTTGATAATTACTTACTTGCTTGACCTTAGGACGGGTTGATATGTTAAGGTCTAATCTGAAACGAGTGAAAATCAATGGAGTGAATTCTCTGCAAGTGAGAGGTTGACTGAGGGATTCACAGTGAGGCGACGGTCTGAGAGGCAGACCTGCACGGTAAGAGAACCCGTTAGTTCACAGTTACGGTGTTGGGGGGTATCGTGAGGTTCTCCCCCCCCCCCTCGTGTCGAGCATTCCATATCGTACATTTAGACAGACAACACAGGATCTGAACTCAAAGGGCAGAGGATCTCGCTTTAAACAGGTTCTAATAGAAGATTGTCATCCACGTTCCCTGGAACAAACACACACACACACACACACACACATTACTTATAGCGTACTGGTGTCCAGGGGTTCGAGGCGTGTGCATGGGAGTACCCCCGGCGGCAGGTTCGAATCCGCCACACGGCTCCAATCGCTTTTTCCCCGTGTTATTGGTAACCCAAATTGGCAGTCATCTGTAGTTAAGTATGTCTCGTGAAGTTAGGCAAGTGCTTTACACATATGATATGTTGTATTACCCAAGTGTAAGTCCTGTGTGCGTGTGTATACGGGGTAGCTTGATACACCCACCTGTGGCTGTATGTATCCTGCACATGTTATGTTACTTAGCTTGCTGCTTTATGTCCAGGACACCAGGTGTTGTGTCCAGCCATGACTGCGTGAGCCCTCGAGTGATAGGTAAACTGCTAAGCTTGAGCCCTCGAGAGCTCTATGCATAGGTAAACTGCTAAGGTGTGGCTTGCCTTCTTATAGTCATTCTATAGGATTGGTTTCCAAGCACCTGCTTACTCTTCTAGGTTTACCTTCCAGACCCCTGTTTGTACAAAGGTTTACCTTCCAGACCCCTGTTCTCTGTACAAAGGTTTACCTTCCAGACCCCTGTTTGTACAAAGGTTTACCTTCCAGACCCCTGTTCCCTGTACAAAGGTTTACCTTCCAGACCCCTGTTCCCTGTACAAAGGTTTACCTTCCAGACCCCTCTTCCCTGTACAAAGGTTTACCTTCCAGACCCCTGTTCCCTGTACAACGGATTAGAGTAACTAGTTTACTTAATTTGGTGTTTTGTGATGCAAGTTTGTAATGTTTTGCTTTGATCAACTTACCGTCACTTTGAGAGAGGAATTTAAGGTTTAAGATTTGTGTTTTAGTGTTGGACTTAAGGCCTATTAACCTCTGGAGGGTTATTAAGGCCACCACAATACCTTACTGACCAACCAGCAAGTTTGGTGTTGGACTTAAGACCTATCAACCTCTGGAGGGTTATTAAAGACCACCACAATACCTTACTGACCAACCAGCAAGTTTGGTGTTGGACTTAAGACCTATCAACCTCTGGAGGGTTATTAAGACCACCACAATACCTTACTGACCAACCAGCAAGTTTGGTGTTGGACTTAAGACCTATCAACCTCTGGAGGGTTATTAAAGACCACCACAATACCTTACTGACCAACCAGCAAGTATACTTCAGTCCTGAACACAGTGACGGACTGAAGTATACTCTCAGTGTATACTCACCGAGAAAGCGGGGTACACTTTATGATGTAGATATCGTCTTCGTGTGTGCTAAAGATGTTTGCATTCGCCGCACACAATGAGATAATGTGTGCTGTAGCCTTCAGTGTTTGTACCATTATTTTGTAACCGCGCTCCTCACGTATTGCTATAAACCCTTGTAATACAATGTAATTTGTTGTCATTTAGTTATATATGCTTTCTGACCTTGTGTAAGATATTACGGCTGTACAACTGTTCGCTGAAGCCACAATTGTAATGATTTGTATAAATTACGTACGAATAAAGTTTCTAAACCTACAAAATGAATGACTCTCAAGGCCTACGTGAGCCCGGGACCCCAGTTTAATTGCTACTGGACTCAAGATCCCGCCCTGAAGGACTAGCAGAGCCTGGGATCCAGACCCTGACAACCAGTGGACTATATCCCGCTTCCAAGGATTAGCAGAGTCTGGGATCCCACCCTGCTAGTGGCCTCGTATATCCTGCCCCCTACGGAGGACTAAGAGAACCTGGGATACTGACTGCTAGTGGACTCAACATCCCGCCCTGAAGGACTAGTGGAGCCAGGGCCTAGTCCTCCCCGCCCTCGGAGTATCCTCACACACACACACAGCTCCGCCACCAACGCCCTCACACAATGGTGGCAGAACCAAGTCATTGTTTACGTCTCTAAGAGTGTGGTAGAAAACTTCTGGAATTCAGCCATAACTCAACTATATGTATGCATTAAATTATTACCAAGAGGAAACTAACTTATAGCCACTAAAATTTAAGTTTTATAATTTGACCATGTAATATTTACATGACCCGACGAAGATGACACATGAATGTAAGAGCTGAATTTCTGTCATTGAAAGAAAAATCTTGACTTCTGCTACTGGTGCTGCTACTGCTGCTAATATTGCTGATTCTACTACTGCTACTACTAGTACTGCTATTACTGCTGCTGCTGCTGCTGTTATTGCTGATTCTACTACTAGTACTGCTCCTGCTGCTGCTATTGCTGCTACTGCTGTCACTACTACTGCAACTGCTGCTTCTGCTACCGCTGCTGCTGCAGCCGCTGTCGCCACCGTGACTACTAAGTAAATAGTAGCCAGTGGGTGAGAGGTGGAAGTGGGGACAGGAGAAGCATAGGTGGGTTAGAGGAGGTGATTTAAGTGGGAGATAAAGTGCCAGGCCTTAACCAGCTCTTTTTCGACTGGTCAGTGGTTGGAGAGACAAGTTCAACGTGTACAACGTCATCACGTCTACTGTGGCACTGATTGATGAAGTGTTTCTGAAACACAGTGTTTCTGCCCGAAATGCTCTGCATGTTGACCAGACCACACACTAGAAGGTGAAGGGACGACGACGTTTCGGTCCGCCCTGGACCATTCTCAAGTCGATATTTCAGCCACGTTATTGTGACTCCTCGACGTCTGCTATGCATGGTAGTGGCTTTGCAAGAATGTAAGAATACCGATATTAGGTAATCTTACAAGCCAATGTACCTTCTTGTATATAAATAATTTTATTTATTTTTGGTATTAACTTATTTATACAAGAGTTCTTATATTCTTGTACAGTCACTAACACGCATAGCGTTTCGGGCAAGTCCTTAATCCTATGTTCCCTGGAATACGACCCGCTAAATCATTTAACAACAAGGTACCCATTTTACTGTTGGGTAACAGAGGCTACAGTTAAGGATTGACGCCCAGTAAATCCTCTCCGGCCAGGATACGAACCAAGCCCAAGCGTTTGCGAAATGCCAAGAGAGTGTCTTACCACTAAACCATGAGAACTGCTCAAATCAACATCTGAGGTGTCGTGAATGTTAAAGAGTTGTGTGTGTCTTTCTAGGTCGTCTGAGTGCATCAGTAAGGGAAGTGACGTGATGTGTTAAGATTGTTCCGCGTGTGTTTTATCGTTGTGGGAAGTGCTAACTTGGTGAGTTATGTATTTGTCTCTTACACTCATGGTCACTCTACCATCATGATGCTCGTGTCTTTCATAACCACCTCTGATCCTGCTGTTATGTTAGGGGACCTTTGATGTAAGGGCGCTACATTCCTAGGTTGAGAGGAATTTCTTGAATTTCTTAAGGAAAGTGCTGAAACAACCTGTCCTCTAATAAAGAATGATGCTTTTCGCTCGTATGCGTTACATACGACCAAAAATTGTCGTACTAGAAGATGGTAGCGGCTCTTCAAAATGACTTACTGATCCGTTTTTTTGTTTTGGGTCCTCTCGTAGATTAGGAGAGACCACTTTAAATTGACCGTTTTCTTAATTTTGGGGAACCTTAGAAGGACGTGTCATCCTTTGCAGATGATACAAAAATCAGCATGAAAATTGCCTCTGCTGAAGACATTGATAAACTACAAACAGATATTAACAAAGTTTTCGATTGGGCAGCAGAAAATAACATGATGTTTAACGGTGATAAATTCCAGGTACTCAGATACGGTAAAAATGAGGATCTTAAACATAATACAGGGTACAAAACACAATCGAATCTGCCCATAGTAGGAAAACAGCATGTCAAGGATTTGGGAATAATGATGTCTGACGACCTAACGTTTAGGGAGCATAACCAAGCAAATATTGCGTCAGCCAAAAAATGATAGGATGGATTACGAGAACCTTCAAGTCCAGAGATCCCATCACAATGGTTGTACTCTTCAAGTCACTTGTGTTGTGCCGTCTTGAGTACTGCTCAGTACTCACTTCCCCCTTCAGAGCAGGAGAGATTGCTGAAATAGAGGGAATACAGAGAACATATACGGCACGCATAGACGAGATAAAGCACCTAAATTATTGGGATCGTCTCAAAGCTCTCCAAATGTACTCACTAGAAAGGATACGAAAGAGATACCAAATAATATACACGTGGAAAATACTGGAGGGACAGGTCCCAAATCTACACAGTAAAATAACAACGTACTGGAGTGAACGATATGGAAGATAATGCAGAACAGATCCAGTGAAGAGCAGAGGTGCCATAGGCACAATCAGAGAACACTGCATGAACATCAGAGGTCCGCGGTTGTTCAACGTCCTCCCAGCAAGCATCAGAAATATTACAGGAACAACCGTGGGCATCTTCAAGAGGAAACTAGATTGTTTCCTTCAAGGAGTGCCGGACCAACCGGGCTGTGGTGGGTATGTGGGCCTGCGGGCCGCTCCAAGCAACAGCCTGGTGGACCAAACTCTCACAAGTCAAGCCTGGCCTCGGTCCGGGCTTGGGGAGTAGAAGAACTCCCAGAACCCCATCAACCAGGTATCAACCAGGACGGGCTGAGGAAGATGGTGTCAATTTCCAAGGAAAGTGGATTGCTTTCATTACCGATTGTTCTTGTGTGTGGTTGGTGGGGGAAATACATTATTAAAATAAAGTTAACAAATCTGAAGAAAGCGTCAAGCCATTACGACTCCCATGATGGTAAACCAAGCTTGGCACCATGATGGTGCCAAGCCATCACTTGGAAGGGCTCAGGATAAGGAGCTGGGATGGGACAGGGGGGGGGGAGGAATGGTGCCCAACTACTTGGACGGTCTGGAATTGAACTCTGATCTGCATGAAACGAAACTGTCGCTATACCATCCAGACAAGTGATTGGGCGTAGTGGTAGCGCCAGGAGTTACTGGTGCCTGGGAAGAGGACTCCGAGCGTGTTTTGGGTGGCATTGCAGTATGGGTGGGGCAAGTACCAGTCTCCGTGGTGCAGTGGTAAGACACTCGCCTGGCGTTCCGCGAGCGCTTTGTCATGGGTTCGTATCCTGGCCGGGGAGGATTTACTGGGCGCAAATCCTTAACTGTAGCCTCTGTTTAACTCAACAGTAAAATGTGTACTTGGTTGTAACAACGATTCTTCGCGGCGGGGATCGTATTCCAGGGACCTGCCCGAAACGCTACGCGTACTAGTGGCTGTACAAGAATGTAACAACTCTTGTATATATCTCAAAAAAAAAAAAAAAAAGTATGGTCGGGGTGCTGAGTTTTCTGTAGTCTGGGGTTTGCTGTGTGAATGTTCTGTACGTTTTCTGTGGTGGTAGAGGAGTGTCGCGGGATGGTGGTGAAGGGGGGACTATGGAGGCTGCACTGTTACCCTGGAAATTTAAATACTGTCCCGTTTTCTGTTTTGGGTCCTCTTTTTTTCAGGGATATTCCTGCGCGGGCCCTAAGCCTCTGGCTGGTCCACTAAGTGTTGCTTGTTTCTGTTTTACTTGGGCGGAGTATGAGTATTTATTAATCGTATGGTCGCTTCAGTAAGATTTTGTCCCACGTGTTTAACAACTTCTTCTGCTCTGTTGAATCTAAGTTGAAATCTTAATGAGTTTGTAACTTTGCACTGTGTTAGATAGTGTTCCAGTGGTCTGTTGTGGCTGTAACTGTGCACTGTGTTAGATAATGTTCCAGTGGTCTGTCGGGCATTTCTCCACAGTGCTGACATTTCCTCTCATCTTCCGGAACCTGTAAGCCTATTTCCCTTGCACATGGGTATCCAAGCCTGATGCGATGTAAGTGTACTTCTGTTGCTCTACTGCTCCCTTGCATCAAACTAAGTGGTTCGTAGTTGGTTGATGTCTTGTACCAACCCGCAGATCCTGATGTTGCAACTGCTGTGTTGTGGTCACTGTACATCTTTTGTATTGCTCTGTTTCTAATTATTTTCTTAATCTGTGATAGACTCTGTGGTATGTAAATGTCTTGGGTCCTCTGATACTCACCTAGTTGTGCTTGCGGGGGTTGAGCTTTGTCTCTTTGGTCCCGCCTCCTAACTATCAATCAGCTGGTGTACCGATTCCTGAGCCTACTGCGCTCTGTCATATCTACATTTGAAACTGTGTATGGAGTCAGCCTCCACCACATCACTGCCTAATGCATTCCGTCCGTTAACTACTCTGACACTGAAAAAGTTCTTTCTAACGTCCCTGTGGCTCATTTGGGTACTCAGTTTCCACCTGTCCCCCCTTGTTCGCGTACCACCCGTGTTAAACAGTTTATCTTTATCTACCCCTGTCAATTCCTCTGAGAATTTTGTAGGTAGTGATCGTGTCTCCCCTTACTCTTCTGTCTTCTAGTGTCGTGAGGTGCATTCCTCGCAGCCTTTCTTCGTAACTCATGCCTCTTAGTTCTGGGACTAGCCTAGTGGCATACCTTTGAACTTTTTCCAGCTTCGTCTTGTGCTTGACAAGGTACGGGCTCCATGATGGGGCCACATACTCCAAGATTGGTCTTACATATGTGGTATATAAGGTTCTGAATGATTCCTTACACAGGTTCCTGAAGGCAGTTCTGATGTTAGCCAGCCTCGCATACGCCGCAGATGTTATCCTTTTGATGTGGGCTTCAGGAGACAGGTTTGGTGTGATATCAACTCCTAGATCCTTCTCTCTGTCCGTTTCATGAAGGACTTCATCTCCCATTCTGTATTCTGTGTCTGGCCTCCTATTTCCACTGCCTAGTTTCATTACCTTACATTTACTCGGGTTGAACTTTAGTAGCCATTTGTTGTACCATTCATGCAGTCTGTCTAGGTCATCTTGTAGTCTCATACTGTCTTCCTCCGTCTTAATCCTCCTCATAATTGTTGCATCATCAGCAAACTATGAGAGGAATGATTCTATACCATCTGGGAGATCATTTACATATATAAGAAACAGTATGGGTCCAAGGACTGAGCCCTGCGGGAACTCACTGGTAACGTCTCGCCAATCTGAGACCTCACCCCGCACAGTGACTCGCTGTCTTCTGTTACTTAGGACAGAAAAGTGGTTGAGTTGGTGAACTCTATTGGACATGCGGACTTCCGAACTACTGGCGAGCTTAATCTTAATTCTAGCAAGAATTTCCAAAGAAGGGCGTACACAGGAAGCTTGAGCTGCCTCACGTTCTGTCGTGTTAGTTTAGTTAGTTTAGTTCATTTATTATGCACCCCATGGGGGGTAGTGGAAAGGGTTACAGAGGCACATAATGGGCTCAGGGACTGAACCCCACAATTCATTTAGCTAAGCAAGTTACAATCTTGATGAGCTAGTTACAAAATTCAGTATAAGTCGTCATATCAACAATGGGTTCGAGATCGACCTCAAGTACAGGTTCTAAATTAAGCAACTGACATATGTGGAGAGCTAGTGTCAAAATTTATATGTTTGTCCTGCACACCGCCCCCTATCCAGTGGGTAGCGGTGGATAGGTTACAATCACTCAGTTACTACCTACAGTTAGCAAACTGGGCATATTTGGCTAAAATTTCTTTCGTAGCAAACGGCATCATCCGTTTGTAAGCGCTGCGTTTCATGCGCCAGAGAGCATATCAACAAGAGAGCGTGCAGGACGCCCGCCTGGCTTGGACGCTCGTAGTCATGTATCATTATAAGTATTAAGGTCAGTAACCAAGTAATGGCATTATATTAACCCTACAGCCAAGACTTCCACAGCAACACAGAACACCACAGGTTGTAGCAGCGTACACAGGAAGCTTGAGCTGCGCTGCGTTTAAGCAGCGTACAAGTGTAAGCCCGACGAGTACTTTGGACTCTACAACGTTGAACGACAACCTGTAGCCTCCCATAACTTTGTTTATCATCCTGCTGTGGGCGTCAATGCACATTCGAATTAAAATAAACCCTGTTTTATATCGTATTTTACTAGCTTGTGAGATAATTTGTTACTTGAAATATTTCTTTGTGTGGAAAATTATACAATATACAGGATATTGCAACATTGTATTTATAAGTTCATTTTTTTTACAACAAAATTGGTTATAACAATGTCGAGAACAGCTTAAAATGACAGACATGACAAATTGACGATCCTCACATTCCTCATTTACACACATCAAAGTTGCGGACATAGCAGCCTCATCCAGCTCTAATATTAACGGAGTTAACAGCCTCGTCATCTATGGTGCTATCCTAAACTTCACGAAGGATTACAGATGCCTACATTAAGACCTAACTCTTTTATTAACATCCCCATCTCGCAGGATGGATTGTCAACCAGGACGCGAAATCTCTTATTATGAAGATATTTTAAAGTGCGCGGCAACAGATCAAAAGCTGCAAAGCTCTAAGTGCCTCATACCACCAGATCTGAGAGGAGAAGTCTAACGAATGAACTTTATACAACACTTTATGCAGTAATATAATGTTGAAGTGCAGGATCAAGTTCCGGTCCGCAATTCACACATTGGGCACTCGGGTTTGTGAGAGTCATCACTCACAGCCTCTTGCTACAGGTATCGAAAACTCCTCATTCTGGAAATCAATATTCCACACTGGTAGCCGTTTCTCCCCGTATACATATATACATATATGTTAAATTCTAAATCATATGTTTAATATCCGTCCTTTCAGACATTTGAATGTCTGATTTCATTCCTATCATATATAATTGGCGCAATATGACTTAGTTAAATTTCATCACAAGTACTCCAATGGATATCGTTCACGGAACCAGCAGGTATATAGCAGCACTCTCACACTACCGTACAGAGCACCACTCTAGCTATCGTACAGACCACCGTTCAAGCTACCGTACAAGGCTCCACTCAAGTGCTTTGACCTTTGACAAGCCGCCGGCTTCCTGTCCTCGTCGAGGCCACTAGGGTTAGTGACCCTCAGGTAAATCAAGCTATCGTACACAACATCGCTCACAGCTATCGTACAAAGCACCACTCAGTTATCGTAGCAAGCACCACTCAGCTATCATACAAGGCACCACTCACAGCTATCGTACAAAGCAGCACTCACAGCTTCTGTGACAAGCAGCGCTCACAGCTACCGTAGGAAGCAGCGCTCACAGCTACCGTAGCAAGCAGCACTCACAGCTACCGTAGCAAGCAGCACTCGCAGCTACCGTAGCAAGCAGAGCTCACAGCTACCGTAGCAAGCAGAGCTCACAGCTACCGTAGCAAGCAGCGCTCACAGCTACCGTAGCAAGCAGCACTCACAGCTACCGTAGCAAGCAGCACTCACAGCTACCGTAGCAAGCAGCACTAGCAGCTACCGTAGCAAGCAGAGCTCACAGCTACCGTAGCAAGCAGAGCTCACAGCTACCGTAGCAAGCAGCACTCGCAGCTACCGTAGCAAGCAGCACTCACAGCTACCGTAGCAAGCAGCACTCACAGCTACCGTAGCAAGCAGCACTCACAGCTACCGTAGCAAGCAGAGCTCACAGCTACCGTAGCAAGCAGAGCTCACAGCTACCATAGCAAGCAGCACTCACAGCTACCGTAGCAAGCATCACTCACAGCTACCGTAGCAAGCATCACTCACAGCTACCGTAGCAAGCAGAGCTCACAGCTACCGTAGCAAGCAGAGCTCACAGCTACCGTAGCAAGCATCACTCACAGCTACCGTAGCAAGCAGCGCTCACAGCTACCGTAGCAAGCAGCACTCACAGCTACCGTAGCAAGCAGCACTCACAGCTACCGTAGCAAGCAGCACTCACAGCTACCGTAGCAAGCAGAGCTCACAGCTACCGTAGCAAGCAGCACTCACAGCTACCGTAGCAAGCATCACTCACAGCTACCGTAGCAAGCATCACTCACAGCCACCGTAGCAAGCAGCACTCACAGCTACCGTAGCAAGCAGCGCTCACAGCTACCGTAGCAAGCAGCACTCACAGCTACCGTAGCAAGCAGCACTCACAACTACCGTAGCAAGCAGCACTCACAGCTACCGTAGCAAGCAGCACTCACAGCTACCGTAGCAAGCATCACTAGCAGCTACCGTAGCAAGCATCACTAGCAGCTACCGTAGCAAGCAGCACTCACAGCTACCGTAGCAAGCAGCACTCACAGCTACCGTAGCAAGCAGCACTCACAGCTACCGTAGCAAGCAGCACTCACAGCTACCGTAGCAAGCAGGACTCACAGTTACCGTAGCAAGCAGCACTCACAGCTACCGTAGCAAGCAGCACTCACAGCTACCGTAGCAAGCAGCACTCACAGCTACCGTAGCAAGCATCACTAGCAGCTACAGTAGAAAGCAGCGCTCTCAGCTACCGTAGAAAGCATCACTAGCAGCTACCGTAGCAAGCAGAGCTCACAGCTACCGTAGCAAGCAGCATCACAGCTACCGTAGCAAGCAGCACTCACAGCTACCGTAGCAAGCAGCACTCACAGCTACCGTAGCAAGCAGCACTCACAGCTACCGTAGAAAGCATCACTAGCAGCTACCGTAGCAAGCAGCGCTCACAGCTACCGTAGCAAGCAGCACTCACAGCTACCGTAGCAAGCAGCACTCACAGGTACCGTAGAAAGCATCACTAGCAGCTACCGTAGCAAGCAGCGCTCACAGCTACCGTAGCAAGCAGCACTCACAGCTACAGTAGCAAGCAGCACTCACAGCTACCGTAGGAAGCATCACTAGCAGCTACCGTAGCAAGCAGAGCTCACAGCTACCGTAGCAAGCAGAGCTCACAGCTACCGTAGCAAGCAGCACTCACAGTTACCGTAGCAAGCAGGACTCACAGTTACCGTAGCAAGCAGGACTCACAGCTACCGTAGCAAGCAGCACTCACAGCTACCGTAGCAAGCAGCACTCACAGCTACCGTAGCAAGCAGCACTCACAGCTACCGTAGCAAGCAGCACTCACAGCTACCGTAGCAAGCAGCACTCACAGCTACCATAGCAAGCAGCACTCACAGCTACCATAGCATGCAGCACTCACAGCTACCGTAGCAAGCAGCACTCACAGCTACCGTAGCAAGCAGCGCTCATCGCGCCAGGATGATGAGGGGCGGGACACAGGAAGGTGAATAACGGAAGCTAGTTAGTATGGGTGTCGAAGGCCGCCAACCGCCGGGTTGTTGGGGATGACTACGAGGTACGGCAGACCGCTGGTAGATCCAAAGCTCGACGAACCGAAGCCTGTTGACCCCAAGCTTGGCGAACCGAAGCTTGACGAACCAAAGGCTGCCGATCCAAAACCTGGGGAGCTTGGGGAGCCAAAGCCTGACGGACTAAAGCCTGCCGATCCCAGGCTTGAACCAAAACCTGACGAGCCGAAGTTTGTTGAACCAAATCCGGTTGAACCGAAGCTTGACGACTGCAAGGCTGGCGGACCCCAGCTAGTTGTGCCAAACCTCACGGAGGGGAAGCCCACCACGGCTTGGGTCGCCGAGGGCCCGTCTCTCACAACACTCACCTCCAGCTGAAGAAAAGAATGCGTAATGCATATCAAAAATAGCATAATAATTTATAAATGTACAAAACTGATGAAATATGTACGACACTAACATTTGAGAATAGTTACGTTTACCTATGAGATATTATACGAGTGACGTATTCACTGTAACCACATAGAGTAACTAGTGCGGTGTAATAAGCCTAGTTTAATTAAGCCATAGCCAAGTTATGATTGGGAACTAAGCTTCTAGTACTGTAATGGTGTTTGAAATACCAAATGAGCAACTATTGATGGTGATGAGAGCATGATTTCAGTTAAGATTTAGATACAGTACAACAGCCTTTACTGAGTCAGTAGAGCGGACAATTTGGGTACATCAGGGTGTAAGCGTTTTGAGGGTATAAACCTGGGTATGGGTATCTGTACAGGGCATGGGAGAGTTGCACATTTATGTACAGGTTGGGTTAAGCTTTTATCTTAGATCAGGCAAGGTTAGGTCAGGATTGAACAGGTTAAGTTAGGTTAGGCTAGACTAGCCTAGTTTAGGTTAAATTTGATTAGGCTAGATGCTTAATGCATCCAAATGCTTCAAAAATACAAATATAGAGATATTTGGAAATTGAATAAAGTTGATTATTAAATATATAATGGTTGGTGTTCCACATTGTCTTCTTAATTAATTAACTGATTCCGCTACATTCTTGCATGCTTAACATGAAAGAAAAGATAAGTTATGATATCAATACACTTAACAAATTAGAAAAGAGAGAACACAATGAAATAAGAACAGACGATGAATGAGAAATTCCACTAACAAAACCGAGTCAAAGTCCCAAGAGAAAAATTGTGGGTTGGAAGCCACTGTTGTATCTGCTCTACCACTGTTGAATACCCTGCGTCTCTGTACATACCCACCCAAACACATTGCTTCCAATGTCAGTTACGCTAAAGCATGCTTCCAATGTCAGTTACGCTAAAGCATGCTTCCAATGTCAGTTACGCTAAAGCATGCTTCCAATGTCAGTTACGCTAAAGGTGTTGAATTATAAAACCAGGTAAAGCCCCTGGAACGATACTTACCTGAGGCAGTAAGCCTAGCGCTGNACAACCTGTCCTCCCACAACCTGTCCTCCCACAACCGTCCTCCCACAACCTGTCCTCCTACAACCTGTCCTCCTACAACCTGTCCTCCTACAACCTGTCCTCCTACAACCTGTCCTCCTACAACCTGTCCTCCCACAACCTGTCCTCCTACAACCTGTCCTCCCACAACCTGTCCTCCCCAACCTGTCCTCCTACAACCTGTCCTCCTACAACCTGTCCTCCTACATCCTGTCCTCCTACAACCTGTCCTCCTACAACCTGTCCTCCTACATCCTGTCCTCCTACAACCTGTCCTCCTACAACCTGTCCTCCTACATCCTGTCCCTCCTACAGTCCGTCCTCTTACAACCTGTCCTCCTACAACCTGTCCTCCTACAGCCTGTCCTCCTACACCTGTCCTCCTACATCCTGTCCTCCCACAACCTGTCCTCCTACAACCTGTCCTCCTACAACCTGTCCTCCACAACCTGTCCTCCTACAACCTGTCCTCCTACCACCTGTCCTCCTACAGCCTGTCCTCCTACAACCTGGCCTCCTACAACCTGTCCTCCTACAACCTGTCCTCCCTACACCTGTCCTCCTGCCAACCTGTCCTCCTACAACCTGTCCTCCTACAACCTGTCCTCCCACAACCTGTCCCTCCTACAACCTGTCCTCCTACAACCTGTCCTCCTACAACCTGTCCTCCTACAACCTGTCCTCCACAACCTGTCCTCCTACAACCTGTCCTCCTACAACCTGTCCTCCTACAACCTGTCCTCCTACAACCTGTCCTCCCACAACCTGTCCTCCTACAACCTGTCCTCCTACAGCCTGTCCTCCTACCCCTGTCCTCCTACATCCTGTCCTCCTACAACCTGTCCTCCCACAACCTGTCCTCCTACAACCTGTCCTCCTACAACCTGTCCTCCCACAACCTGTCCTCCCACAACCTGTCCTCCTACAACCTGTCCTCCTACAACCTGTCCTCCTAC
This sequence comes from Procambarus virginalis, assembly GCA_020271785.1. NCBI lineage: Eukaryota > Metazoa > Arthropoda > Malacostraca > Decapoda > Cambaridae > Procambarus > Procambarus virginalis. Next base: position 959,782 of record WNGS01163002.1, on the reverse strand, counting down.
AACCTGTCCTCCTACAACCTTCCTCCTACAACCTCTCCTCCTACAAAGAACGTCGCATTCCGCCCGTAGCGTTACATGGCCAAAATTGTCGTACTAGAAAATGGAACGGCTGGCTAAAGTGGCGTACTGTCCCGTTTTCTGTTTTGGGTCCTCTGGCAGGTTAGGATAAGGGCACTATATTAAATTGAGCGTTTTCTTGACGTTGGGAAACGTTAGAAGGACGAGTAAGTACAACAACAACTCTTGTCAACAATGGTGACATTGAACTCTATTATTTTTATAAAAGGTACTGAAAAAGGCCAATAATATTTGCTTAACTTTCTTAGGCCTAATATAGCACTTATATGTATTAAATTAGGCCTAATATAGCACATATATGTATTAAATTAGGCCTAATATGACGAAATATAGACCTAAATTTGCTTTTTTAGTCGTAAGCCAATTTGGGTTAGGCTCATTAGTTAATTTTATTTTTCTTTAGTGTGCCATTTAAAGTTGTCAATGCTAGAAAATGGGACTATTTTCTTTGAGTCCCAACGGTCAATTTTTGTACGTTTGAATAAATAGTTGTGACAAGAAGTATGGGTATTGGAGGCCAGACTAAACTACAGTGTTCCATGACCTGGTGTACAGGAGTTCGACCTGTGGGAGCTGACGGCGCCAGTCCAAGAGGCGTGGAGCAGCGACAAGCGCTTCGTCGGGAAGGTCCTGGCTCTCGCGCGGGCCCTCTGCGTCGCCTACCTCGCTGTGAGTACCCTGTGTCCTTTCTGTGTCCTGTGTCTGTGTCTCCTCTGTGTGTCATGTGTCATGTGTACTTCCTCTCTTTCCGCAGTTTAATATGGACCTTTTCCGGATCTTCGTTATTGTTCCGAGTCTGTATCCTCTGGTGTACCGCCTGTATCCTCTGGTGTACCGTCTGTATCCTCTCTGTGTACCGCCTGTATCCTCTGGTGTACCGTCTGTATCCTCTGGTGTACCGCCTGTATCCTCTGGTGTACCGTCTGTATCCTCTGGTGTACCGTCTGTATTCTCTGGTGTACCGCCTGTATCCTCTGGTGTACCGCCTGTATCCTCTGGTGTACCGCCTGTATCCTCTGGTGTACCGCCTGTATCCTCTGGTGTACCGTCTGTATCCTCTGGTGTACCGCCTGTATCCTCTGGTGTACCGTCTGTATCCTCTGGTGTACCGCCTGTATCCTCTGGTGTACCGCCTGTATCCTCTGGTGTACCGTCTTTATACTCTGGTGTACCGCCTGCATCCTCTAGTGTACCGTCTGTATCCTCTGGTGTACCGCCTGTATCCTCTGGTGTATCCGCCTGTATCCTCTGGTGTACCGCCTGTATCCTCTGGTGTACCGCCTGTATCCTCTGGTGTACCGCCTGTATCCTCTGGTGTACCGCCTGTATCCTCTGGTGTACCGCCTGTATCCTCTGGTGTACCGCCTGTATCCTCTGGTGTACCGTCTGTATCCTCTGGTGTACCGCCTGTATCCTCTGGTGTACCGCCTGTATCCTCTGGTGTACCGCCTGTATCCTCTGTGTACCGCCTGTATCCTCTGGTGTACCGCCTGTATCCTCTGGTGTACCGTCTGTATCCTCTGGTGTACCGCCTGTATCCTCTGGTGTACCGCCTGTATCCTCTGGTGTACCGCCTGTATCCTCTGGTGTACCGTCTGTATACTCTGGTGTACCGCCTGTATCCTCTGGTGTACCGCCTGTATCCTCTGGTGTACCGCCTGTATCCTCTGGTGTACTGCCTGTATCCTCTGATGTACCGTGTGTATCCTCTGGTGTACCGCCTGTATCCTCTGGTGTACCGCCTGTATCCTCTGTTGTACCGCATGTATCCTCTGTTGTACCGTCTGTATCCTCTGTTGTACCGTCTGTATCCTCTGTTGTACCGTCTGTATCCTCTGTTGTACCGTCTGTATCCTCTGTTGTACCGTCTGTATCCTCTGTTGTACCGTCTGTATCCTCTGGTGTACCGCCTGTTTCCTCTGGTGTACAGTCTGTATCCTCTGGTGTACCGCCTGTATCCTCTGTTATTGTTATTGCATGTATCATGTTGGTGAACCTGGCATGTATCATGTTGGTGACACGCAGCACTACACATCCCTCATAAGCCTAACACCAGCCTCGTGTTTCCCGCAGTTTTTGCTTCGTCTGGCGAAAGGAAAGAAGAGTCGCCGGACTCGGTCGATGCGCTCGGAGAGTTTCCGCCGGCGGACGCAGAACCTGACCTGCAGCAACAGTTCGCTGCCCCTCAGCCCCTCCGCCCTTCAGCAGTCGTCAGAGCCAACGCCCTCACATCCCCTGGAGGTAGTTCCCCCCGGGTCTCCAGGAGGCAGCCCAGAAGGAAGACGAGGATTCGGACGATTCTCACCCAGAAAACAACGTTCTGATAAGTAAAGAGAATCCCACTTCGCGCGCTGATGCCAACCGCGTTATCTTGCCCATTGACGAGGAAGAGGAATCGGACGAAGACTCGAAGAGCAAGAAGGATCCCGACCTCGACATTAGCGAAGACTCGATAGCTTCGCTCGACGAAGGAGGGAAGGACAGCGGGTTCTCAGACAAGAGGAGCGAGGACGAGGACCACGGCGGCGTGCTGGAGAGACCCGTCAAGAAGGAGGTCACCATCGCCGCAGAGTCCTCGCCTCCTCCTTACAAACACAAATTTAAATTTAATCGCGGGAAGAAAAATTTGAGTGCCACTTATTAACTGTGTCGCTAGCGGCGGTATATATAAGTTACCCCTGAAAGATGTGTGTGTATGTGTGTATGTGTGTGTGTGTGTGTGTGTAGTGTGTGTGTGTGTGTGTGTGTGTGTGTGTGTGTGTGTGTGTGTGTGTGTGTGTGTGTGTGTGTGTGTGTGTGTGTGTGCGTATTTACTATTTGTGTCTTCAGATTCGAGCTTTTAGCTCTGGACCCCGCCTTTCTAAGCAATCTTTTTCCTCTATTTATCTACTACATATTTCCTCTCTAACACACCATTCCCAGGAAGCAACTCGTAACACCTGTCTAACTCCAGGTACTATTTACTGCTAGGTGAACAGGTGCACCAGGCCCTTAGGACTACGACCTCGAGCGCTATCCACTCAGCCGCAAGGCCCAGTTACGGGGCTCACCATAGCCCGTGCCGTGCTACTTGGAACTTGTTCCAGATAGTCGAATCTTAACAACAACAACAACAACAGCAAGTCCCATGTATCGAGTGTAATTACCTAAGTGTTAATTACTCTAAGTGTAGTTACAGAATGGGAGCTACGCTCGTGGTTGTCCCGTCTTCCCATGCACTCTTTGTCATATAACGCTTTGAAGTGTGTGTGTGTGTGTGTGTGTGTACTCACCTAGTTGTGCTGCGGGGGTTGAGCTCTGGCTCTTTGGTCCGCCTCTCACTCGTTCAATCACTGGTGACAGGTTACTGAGCCTACTGGGCTCTTATCATATCTACATTTAAAACTATGTATGGCGTCAGCCTCCACCACATCACTTCCTTATGCATTCCAGTTTGTTTGTGTGTGTGTTAGAAGATGGATTTTAATTTCAATACAAAATTTCTCGGCCAAAAATCTCAAACATTAAGAATATTAATAAAATACTAAGATATTACTTTAAACTGTAAAAGAAGCCTGACGAAACCTATTTCCAGAACACCAGTCGTCAAGCCAGGGTCATTAAAGCAGCGGCCGCCCCCTCCCCCCCCCCCCCCCCCCCCAAGACCCCCATGCCACATCAATTTAAACATACTGTGTACTCACAACATGGGGGTTCTTCTCAATAAATTTATATTATTATGTATTAAGTTCTATTGTATAGGTTCAATGGTTTAAATTCTTTTGGGCGATTTATTTAGCTACTTGAAGTACTTGCGGGTTGAAGAAGCCTTTACAGAGTTGCGATTCGATCAGCGAAGCACTGTTCAAGAAATGTTCGAACGTCATCAGTCGTTCGTAAACCGTTTTTCAATTATAAACAGGATGTTTGGCGGCTGGATTATCGAGCATTTGCACATTATTGATGAGGACGGGCTGAAATGTCAGCCTCCGTTCTCCAAACAAAGACCCAAAAGGTGATTCCATCCACCCGCCAAACCCGCTGTGTATGAATGAAAAAAGGTTTAAACACGACTCACAAATGATGAGGTTCGAACCACTTGCCGGAAGACAATGTGCTTCCACTGACGGCTGGTTGTTCGAACCACATACGCTGTAAATGCTTCACCCAGCTACTGAGCAAATACAAATAATCGCAACAGATACCTAAACACCTAACGTAACCTATTGCATATATATGCACAATATTCTATATAGTGTAATCTTAAATTATATTTGAGAACATTCCCGTTTTGAAATGAACAGCATGTTAACAATTTGAATGCGTCTGTGGGGTCGACCGCTGGATGTAATGACTTGAGTCGGAGGACGGGTTAGTAAATGCTTCACCCACGTACTACCAATACCGATAATCCACAACAGAACTAACCTAAGCAGTGCCTGAATATGCGCAGTATACTAACATATAACAATATTATTTATATTTGATGAAAATTCCTATTTTGCAAGAACAGCGCGTTAAAATAGATAAATGCTTACTTTGGGGTCGACCGCTGGACTGGAATGGACTTGGCCTCGGGACCTTCCCGGTTTGGGCCTTCTTTTGATAATTACTTACTTGCTTGAGCCTTGAGGACGGTTGATATGTTAAGGTCTAATCTGAAACGAGTGAAATCAATGGAGTGAATTCTCTGCAAGTGAGAGGTTGACTGAGGGATTCACAGTGAGGCGACGTGTCTGAGGCAGACCTGCACGGTAAGAGAAACCCGGTATGTTCACAGTTACGGTGTTGGGGGGTATCGTGAGGTCTCCGCCCCGCCCCCCCCTCGTGTCGAGCATTCCATATCGTACATTTAGACAGACAACACAGGATCTGAACTCAAAGGGCAGAGGATCTCTGCTTTAAACAGGTTCTAATAGAAGATTGTCATCCACGATTCCCTGGAAACAAACACACACACACACACACACACACACACACACACACACACAACACACACCACACACACACACACACCACAACCACACACACACCCACACACACCACACATATATGTATGTTACTTATAGCGTACTGGTGTCCAGGGGTTCGAGGCGTGTGCATGGGAGTAACCACGGTGGCAGGTTCAATCCGCCGCACGGCTCCAATCGCTTTTCCCCGTGTTATTGGTAAACCCAAATTGGCAGTTCATCTGTAGTTAAGTATGTCTCGTTAAGTTAGGCAAGTGCTTTACACATATGATATGTTGAATATCCCAAGTGTAAGTCCTGTGTGCGTGTGTATACGGGTAGCTTGATACACCCACCTGTGGCTGTATTATCCTGCACATGTTATATTATTTAGCTTGCTGCTTTGTGTCCAGGACACAGGTGTTGTGATCCCAGCAGGACTGCGTGAGCCCTCGAGTGATAGGTAAACTGCTAAGCTTGAGCCCTCGAGAGACTCTACCTAATAGCGTAATCACTGCTACAAGCGTGTGCTTGCCTTCTTATAGTCATTCTATAGGATTTGGTTTCCAAGCACCTGCTTACTCTTCTAGGTTTACCTTCCAGACCCCTGTTTGTACAAAGGTTTACCTTCCAGACCCCTGTTCTCTGTACAAAGGTTTTCCTTCCAGACCCCTGTTCCCTGTACAAATGATTACCTTTCAGACCCCTGTTCCCTGTACAAAGGTTTACCTTCCAGACCCCCTGTTTGTACAAAGGTTTACCTTCCAGACCCCTGTTCTCTGTACAAAGGTTTACCTTCCAGACCCCTTGTTCTCTGTACAAAGGTTACCTTCCAAACCCCTGTTCCCTGTACAAAGGTTTACCTTCCAGACCCCTCTTCCCTGTACAACGGATTAGAGTAATTAGTTACTTAATTGGTGTTTTGTGATGCAAGTTTGTAATGTTTTGGATTGATCAACTTACCGTCACTTTGAGAGAGGAATTTAAGGTTTAAGATTGGTGTTTTAGTGTTTGGCCTTAAGACCTATCAACCTCTGATGGTTATAAGACCACCACAATACGTGCTGACCCAAACCAGCAAGTTTGGGTGTTGGACTTAAGACCTATCACCCTCCGGAGGGAGGGTATTAAGTGCCACCACAAACCCTTACTGACCAACCAGCAAGTTTGGTGTTGGACTGAACGACCCTATCAACCTCTGGAGGGGTATTAAAGACCACCACAATACCTTACTTACCAACCACCAAGTTTGGTGTTGGACTTAAGACCTATCACCTCTGGCGGGTTACTAAGACCACCACAATACATATCCTGACCAACCAGCAAGTTCTGTGTTGGATTATTCAGACCTAGCAACCTCTGGAGGGTTATTAAGACCACCACAATACCTTACTGACCACCAGCAAGTTTGGTGTGGACTTAAGACCTAACAACCTCTGGCGGGTTATTAAGACCACCACACTACCTTATCTGACCAACCAGCAAGTTGGTGTTGGACTTAAGACCTATTGACCCCTTGAGGGTTATTAAGACCACCACAATACCTTACTGACCAACCAGCAAGTTGGGTGTTGGACTTAAGACCTATCAACTTCTTGAGGGTTACTAAAGACCACCAAATACCTACTGACCAACCTAGCAAGTATACATTAGTCCTGATACACGGTGACGGACCTGAAGTATACTCTCAGTGGTATACTCATCGAGAAGACGGGGTACACTGTTATGATGGTAGATAGCGTCTTCGTGTGTGTGCTAAAGATGTTTGCATTCGCCGCACACAATGAGATATACAGTGTGTGCTGTAGCCTTCAGTGTTTGTACCATTATTTTGTAACCGCG
>WNGS01163002.1:907698-919549 GCA_020271785.1 Procambarus virginalis | reverse complement strand
GGAGCTAGAGTTCGGTAACTATTTGGATCTATTTTACTACATTTGAAATAACTGTTTAAACCTCAATGGATTTGGTTAGATACTAGAGGGACTAGTGGGAACAAGAACTAGAATTCGGTAACTAAATTATTGTATTGTACTACGTTTAGAAATATAGCATATATTTAGCATATATAATATACTGCCTGGTCGACGACCGGGCCGCTGGGACGCTAAGCCCTGGTAGCACCTCAAGGTAGCAATCTTAAATTTCATGAAGATTGGACTTTTAGTATTGAATCTACAACAGGGACTGAGGCGAAGACATGAGCTAGAGTTCAGTAGTTGTTTGGATTTATTGTACTATGTCTGAAATATGACTGTTTAAAATTGCGCTAAAATTGGGCTATTAGTAGCGAAAATGCACTTGTAAATGCGTCTCTGACAAATTTTGGTCTTAAAGCGGACTCTGACAAATTTTGGTCTCAAACTGGACTCTGATAAATTTCGGTCTTAAAATGGACTCTGACAATATTTGAATTTCCTCCATAAGAACTCTTTTTAAGAATGCAGATGTAAGTAAACTGAAATATTTAGGTCTTAAAATGGTCTCTGACTAATTTTGGTCTTAAATGGACTCTGTCATATTTTCGGTCATAAATGGTCTCTGACAATACTTTGGTCTCTGAAATTATTTCGGCCTTTTAATGGACTCTGATAAAAATCAGTCTGCAAATGGATCTCTCAAATCAAAACAAAAATCGCCCATATGGCGTCTGTTTTCCAGCACCTCTCCCTCCCCCCCCCCCCCCTAAAAAAATCATTCATACGACGCAGCGGTAACTGGCAAAATTTACCTGGAAACCCTGAAGCATTAGCGACTATATTCCCCAAAAAACAAATATCGTCACTAAGGCTTCACCCTTACTACTGCTGGCCAGTGAGGTGTAGACAGCGACCCTGTACGAGCACGGTGAGGGGAGGTTATCTTAGGTTATCTTGAGATGATTTTCGGGGCTTTTAGTGTCCCCGCGGCCCGGTCCTCGACCAGGCCTCCACCCCCAGGAAGCAGCCCGTGACAGCTGACTAACACCCAGGTACCTATTTTACTGCTAGCTAACAGGGGCATAGAGTGAAAGAAACTCTGCCCATTGTTTCTCGCCGGCGCCTGGGATCGAACCCAGGGCCACAGGATCAACAAGTCCAGCGTGCTGTCCGCTCGGCCAACCGGCTCCCTAAGGATGGATGCCATCTGTCTTTCTCTACTCTGATGCTTTTTTCTGTATTTTAAGTTATTTCTATTCATTGTTTACCAAACAGAGTATATTTTAGTGCTGCTTTAATACATGTTAAGTAATAGCGCTGGAGAATGTGGTTCTGCGCTGTTGGTTCACAAAGACAGTTGTGGCGGGTGTCATCCTGGAAGGACCAAAGCGTTTGGGCCACATTGCCTTACACCCTGATGTGAGTACCATTACCTAGCAGGCAGAAGGTCCCAGGATGTCAAGGATCCTGGCCATGATCAGGATAGCTGGCCTAGGCCTAAGGGGACTTCGAAAAACCCTGTCAAATTGGTGGAAATTTCTCATAGGCCATCTTGGTAGAAGGCCTAGGCTTGTTAGTTTTTGTTTTGTTTTGAAGTATAATATTTTTGGTTCATATTTGCTTATTCATTTTTGTGATAATATTTTATTTTATAAAATGATAAGTATTTAATGTTAATAACTTTTAATGATATACAATGTTCATTAACCATTCGCCTCAGGAACACTGGGGTGGGAAGGACCCTTGACAAGCCACGGGCTTCCTGTCCCCTTCGTGGCCACTAGACAGATGTTGGCCCTCAGAATCAGAATTGGCCTAGACAACAGATGGAGACTATCAAAACTATTTTATTTTTTACTGAGTAATGGTTTTCCCCAGATCAGACCACTAGGCTCAGCAGACTCTGACTGACTGACTGACTGACTGACTGACTGACTGACTATGGAACTATCATTCAGTGTAGGTCTCATTGTTAGCCCGTCATCCTAAGATCCCCAACGTCAAGAAAACAGTAAATTTTAAATGTCCTCCCCTAACCTACCAGAGGACCCAAAACAGAAAACGGGACAGTACGTCACTGTTGATGGAGACAGCACTGTTTGACAGTACGTCAAAGGTGATAGGATGGAGAGCGTCTTGATCTGAAATAATTTAGTTTGATGAACTAAGGCGGAGGACGGGAATTGGAGCTCGATAATTTGCTTTTGATTTATTTTACAACGTCTGAAATGTAGTTGGCTTTTGAAATTTCAGGGGATTTGGGCTAGCAATAATTAACTTACAAGAGCGAACTAAGGCGGAGTACAAGAGCTTAAACTTGGATAATGTTCTTAATTTATTTTAATATGATAAAAACGTAACGGGTTTAAATTTCAGGGGGATTGGACTGTTAGTAGTGAATTTACAGGACTAGTCTAAGGCAGAGAACGGGAGCTAGAGTTCGGTAACTATTTGGATCTATTTTACTACATTTGAAATAACTGTTTTAAACCTCAATGGATTTGGTTAGATACTAAAGAAGATACGAGAGGGAACTAAAGTGGGAACAAGAACTAGAATTCGGTAACTAAATTATTGTATTGTACTACGTTTGAAATATAGCATATATTTAGCATATATAATATACTGCCTGGTCGACGACCGGGCCGCGGGACGCTAAGCCCCGGAAGCACCTCAAGGTAACCTCAAGGTAGCAGTCTTAAATTTCATGAAGATTGGACTTTTAGTATTGAATCTACAACAGGAGACTAAGGCGAAGACATGAGCTAGAGTTCAGTAGTTGTTTGGATTTATTGTACTATGTCTAAAATATGACTGTTTAAAATTGCGCTAAAATTGGGCTATTAGTAGCGAAAATGCACTTGTAAATGCGGTCTCTGACAAATTTTGGTCTTAAAGCGGACTCTGACAAATTTTGGTCTCAAACTGGACTCTGATAAATTTCGGTCTTAAAATGGACTCTGACAATATTTGAATTTCCTCCATAAGGACTCTTTTTAAGAATGCAGATGTAAGTAAAACTGAAATATTTAGGTCTTAAAATGGTCTCTGACTAATTTTGGTCTTAAATGGACTCTGTCATATTTTCGGTCTTAAATGGTCTCTGACAATATTTTGGTCTTTGAAATTATTTCGGCCTTTTACTGGACTCTGATGAAAATCAGTCTGCAAATGGATCTCTCAAATCAAAACAAAAAGTCGTCCATATGGCGTCTATTTTCCAGCACCTCTCCCTCCTCCCCTAAAAATAATCATTCATACGACGCAACGGTAACTGGCAAAATGTACCTGGAAACCCTGAAGCATTAGCGACTATATTCCCCAAAAACAAATATCGTCACTAAGGCTTCACCCTTACTACTGCTGGCCAGTGAGGGGTAGACAGCGACCCTGTACGAGCACGGTGAGGGTAGACAGCGACCCTGTACGAGCACGGTGAGGGTAGACAGCGACCCTGTACGAGCACGGTGAGGGGTAGACAGCGACCCTGTACGAGCACGGTGAGGGGTAGACAGCGACCCTGTACGAGCACGGTGAGGGGTAGACAGCGACCCTGTACGAGCACGGTGAGGGGTAGACAGCGACCCTGTACGAGCACGGTGAGGGGTAGACAGCGACCCTGTACGAGCACGGTGAGGGGTAGACAGCGACCCTGTACGAGGACGGTGAGGGGTAGACAGCGACCCTGTACGAGCACGGTGAGGGGTAGACAGCGACCCTGTACGAGCACGGTGAGGGGTAGACAGCGACCCTGTACGAGCACGGTGAGGGGTAGACAGCGACCCTGTACGAGCACGGTGAGGGGTAGACAGCGAGCCTGTACGAGGACGGTGAGGGGTAGACAGCGACCCTGTACGAGCACGGTGAGGGGTAGACAGCGACCTGTACGAGCACGGTGAGGGGTAGACAGCGACCCTGTACGAGCACGGTGAGGGGTAGACAGCGACCCTGTACGAGCACGGTGAGGGGTAGACAGCGACCCTGTACGAGCACGGTGAGGGGTAGACAGCGACCCTGTACGAGCACGGTGAGGGGTAGACAGCGACCCTGTACGAGCACAGTGAGGGGTAGACAGCGAGCCTGTACGAGCACGGTGAGGGGTAGACAGCGACCCTGTACGAGCACGGTGAGGGGTAGACAGCGACCCTGTACGAGCACAGTGAGGGGTAGACAGCGAGCCTGTAGGAGCACGGTGAGGGGAGGTTATCTTGAGGTTATCTTGAGATGATTTTCGGGGCTTTTAGTGTCCCCGCGGCCCGGTCCTCGACCAGGCCTCCACCCCCAGGAAGCAGCCCGTGACAGCTGACTAACACCCAGGTACCTATTTTACTGCTTGGTAACAGGGGCATAGGGTGAAAGAATCTCTGCCCATTGTTTCTCGCCGGCGCCTGGGATCGAACCCAGGACCACAGGATCACAAGTCCTGCGTGCTGTCCGCTCGGCCAACCGGCTCCCTAAGGATGGATGCCATCTGTCTTTCTCTACTCTGATGCTTTTTTCTGTATTTTAAGTTATTTCTATTCATTGTTTACCAAACAGAGTATATTTTAGTGCTGCTTTAATACATGTTAAGTAATAGCGCTGGAGAATGTGGTTCTGCGCTGTTGGTTCACAAAGACAGTTGTGGTGGGGGTCATCCTGGAAGGACCAGAAGCGTTTGGGCCACATTGCCTTACACCCTGATGTGAGTACCATTACCTAGCAGGCAGAAGGTCCCAGGATGTCAAGGATCCTGGCCATGATCAGGATAGCTGGCCTAGGCCTAAGGGGACTTCGAAAAACCCTATCAAATTGGTGGAAATTTCTCATAGGCCATCTTGGTAGAAGGCCTAGGCTTGTTTAGTTTTTGTTTTGTTTTGAAGTATAATATTTTTGGTTCATATTTGCTTATTCATTTTTGTGATAATATTTTATTTTATAAAATGATAAGTATTTAATGTTAATAACTTTTAATGATATTACAATGTTCATTAACCATTCGCCTCAGGAACACTGGGGTGGGAAGGACCCTTGACAAGCCACGGGCTTCCTGTCCCCTTCGTGGCCACTAGACAGATGGTAGCCCTCAGAATCACAATTGGCCTAGACAACAGCTGGAGACTATCAAAACTATTTTATTTTTAACTGAGTAATGGTTTTCCCCAGATCAGACCACTAGGCTCAGCAGACTCTCACTGACTGACTGACTGACTGACTGACTGACTGACTGACTGACTGACTGACTGACTGACTGACTGACTGACTCACCGGCTGACTGACCGGCTGACTGACTGACTGACTGACTCACCGGCTGACTGACCGGCTGACTGACTGACTGACTGACTGACTGACTGACTGACTGACTGACTGACTGACTGACTGACTGACTGACCGGCTGACTGACTGACTGACTGACTGACTGACTGACTGACTGACTGACTGACTGACTGACTGACTGACTGACCGGCTGACTGACTGACTGACTGACTGACTGACTGACTGACTGACTGACTGACTGACTGACTGACTGACTGACTGACTGACTGACCGGCTGACTGACTGACTGACTGATTGACTGACTGACTGACCGGCTGACTGACTGACTGACTGACTATGGAACTATCATTCAGTGTAGGTCTCATTGTTAGCCCGTCATCCTAAGATCCCCCAACGTCAAGAAAACAGTCAATTTTAAGTGTCCTCCCCTAACCTACCAGAGGACCCAAAACAGAAAACGGGACAGTACGTCACTTTCGCGAGCCGCTTCCATTTTCTAGCCCGACAATTTTCTGGTCTTATGTAACGAATAGGATCGAGAAACGACGTTCTTTCTAGGAGGACAGGTTGGTTGAGCAGGAGTTAGCGTCAAGGGTTTGCACGGGTTTGATGGCAAATGCAAAGAAACAAGGAGAATAAATACTGTATATTTTATTTCATGGTTCAGTGACATCATGGGTTGAGTGGCAAGATGGATTATTCATAAGTGAATATGTTTGTTCTAAACAGAGAGATCCAACTCCTTGAGTCCTCACCTTATATATATGATTCTCATACCTTATAGTTTGTGGGTCATGTAAATATTACATGGTCAAATTATACAACTTATATTTTGGCGGCTATAAGTCAGTTTCCTCTTGGTAATAATTTAATGCATATAGTTGAGTTATGGCTGAATTCCCGACGTTTTCTACCACACTCTTAGAGACGTAAACAATGACTTGGTTCTGCCACCATTGTGTGAGGGCGTTGGTGGCGGAGCTGTGTGTGTGTGTGAGGATACTCCGAGGGCGGGGAGGACTAGGCCCTGGCTCCACTAGTCCTTCAGGGCGGGATGTTGAGTCCACTAGCAGTCAGTATCCCAGGTTCTCTTAGTCCTCCGTAGGGGCAGGATATACGAGTCCACTAGCAGTCAGTATCCCAGGTTCTCTTAGTCCTCCGTAGGGGGGCAGGATATACGAGGCCAGTAGCAGGGTGGGATCCCAGGCTCTGCTAATCCTTGGAAGCGGGATATAGTCCACTGGTTGTCAGGGTCTGGATCCCAGGCTCTGCTAGTCCTTTGGGGCGGGATATAGTGTCCAGTAGGAGTGAGGGCGGGATCAGAGACTCCACTGGTCGTCCGACAGGTTGGGAAGGAGGGCAAATCGTTGTCTCTCCGTCTGCTGGTCTTCAAGACTCCCCTCGCCACCATCCACACAACTCCCGTCGAACTCACACTTCACTGTAGAACATACGAACAAGTACATAACACTGTAGAACACACGAACAAGTACATAACACTGTAGAACACACGAACAAGTACATAACACTGTAGAAAAAGTGAACAAGTTACACCACACACTGTATAACACGTGAACAAGTAACACCACACACTGTATAACACGTGAACAAGTAACACCACACACTGTATAACACGTGAACAAGTAACACCACACACTGTATAACACGTGAACAAGTAACACCACACACTGTATAACACGTGAACAAGTAACACCACACACTGTATAACACGTGAACAAGTAACACCACACACTGTATAACACGTGAACAAGTAACACCACACACTGTATAACACGTGAACAAGTAACACCACACACTGTATAACACGTGAACAAGTTACACCACACACTGTATAACACGTGAACAAGTTACGCCACACACTGTATAACACGTGAACAAGTTACGCCACACACTGTATAACACGTGAACAAGTTACACCACACACTGTATAACACGTGAACAAGTAACACCACACACTGTATAACACGTGAACAAGTTACACCACACACTGTATAACACGTGAACAAGTTACACCTCACACTGTATAACACGTGAACAAGTTACACCACACACTGTATAACACGTGAACAAGTTACACCACACACTGTATAACACGTGAACAAGTTACGCCACACACTGTATAACACGTGAACAAGTTACACCACACACTGTATAACACGTGAACAAGTTACACCTCACACTGTCGACCATATGAGCTAGTTACACCTCACATCACGTAACTTAATCATAAGTTTATGAATAGCCAACTTATCAGTATACCAGGGGATGATTAACCAGCAAAACTTGACCTGATATTCACTCTGACTGAACCAGACTTGAGGGAAGGCGAACCAGAAGCCCCCGTGGGAATGAGTGACCACAGTGTACTGACATTTGAAAATCTGGTGGAAGTAGCATTACCCGACCCAGGGATGGGATCAGAAAACAAAAGACTGCCATGTCATAAGAGAAACTACGAGGAGGTAAGGAAATACCTAACAGAGGTTCTTGAGTAACAGAGCTCAGAGGAAAAGGTGCACAAGACCGGATGGACTACGTCACACAGAAGTGCAAGGAGGCAGCAGACAAGCTTGTCTCCGTCAGAAAGGGAAACATTAAATGCAAAGTAGGGAGCCGGTCGGCCGAGCGGACAGCACGCTGGACTTGTGATCCTGTGGTCCTGGGTTCGATCCCAGGCGCCGGTGAGAAACAATGGGCAGAGTTTCTTTCACCCTATGCCCCTGTTACCAAGCAGTAAAATAGGTACCTGGGTGATAGTCAGCTGTCACGGGCTGCTTCCTGGGGGTGAAGGCCTGGTCGAGGACCGGGCCGCTGGACACTAAAGCCCCGAAATCATCTCAAGATAACCTCATCTCACCCGTGGTTTAATCAGGGACGTAATGTGGCTGAGCAACACAGTTCAAGAACGTGGAGAAACTACAGGAATAACATGAGACCAGAGGACTATACCTGAGGTACGTCTGTGTGAGAAGAGAGGCAGAAAAGCTGTAGGAACACGACATTTTTTTTTTTTGAGATATATATACAAGAGTTGTTACATTCTTGTACAGCCACTAGTACGCGTAGCGTTTCGGGCAGGTCCCTGGAATACGATCCCCGCCGCGAAGAATCGTTTTTTCATCCAAGTACACATTTTACTGTTGCGTTAAACAGAGGCTACAGTTAAGGAATTGCGCCCAGTAAATCCTCCCCGGCCAGGATACGAACCCATGACATAGCGCTCGCGGAACGCCAGGCAAGTGTCTTACCACTACACCACGGAGACTGCTAAATATACATAAATATACATAAATAAAACTTACTAAATAAAATATAAATAAATAAACATACATAAATAAAACAAAGACCCAAACTGCTTCACAATCACTATAAGAAGGAAAACAACAGTGAAGACACTGTTACTGAAACTGAGGAAAGAAGGAGACAGGCTCGCCTAGAATGACAAGGTGTGTGTGAGCTCAATAGGTTAGAGGAGGTCTTCACAGTAGAGGGAGGGGAAGTCCTTGAACTAAGAGAGGTGTCGTTAAACCAGGAATCACTGGAGAAATCACTGGAGGAATCACTGGTAACAAGAGAACTACCAAAAACTTGAAAGACAGCTAATTTAGTACTGGTATCCAAGAAGGGAGTCAGACAGGAGAGAGACAACCACATCCCAGTGTTCTTAACTTGCATACAAAATGATGAAGAAGATTATGAGCAAGAACTAGTAGTACATCTGTAGAGAAAGAACTTTGTAACACACCACCAGCATGGGTTCAGGGATGGCAAATCTTGCCTTACAAGATTAATAGACTTCTATGACCAGGTGACACAAATTAGGCAAGAAAGAGAAGGGTGGGCAGACTGAATATATTTGGATTGCCAGAAAGCCTTTGACACAGTACCACATAAAAGTACCACTAGTACAGGCGATGAGTCACAATAACGTGGCTAAAGTATGTTGACCAGACCACACACTAGAAGGTGAAGGGACGACGACGTTTCGGTCCGTCCTGGACCATTCTCAAGACAATCGACTTGAGAATGGTACAGGACGGACCGAAACGTCGTCGTCCCTTCACCTTCTAGTGTGTGGTCTGGTCAATGTACCACTAGTACACAAGCTGGAGAGGCACGAAGGAGCGAGAGGAAAGGTACTCTACTGCATAAGGGAGTACCTGAGCAACAGATATTTGTTAGAAGACAGCGAGTCACCGTGAGAGAGGTCTCAGATTGGCGAGGCGTCACCAGCGGAGTCCCGCAAGGTGCAATTCTCGTCCCAATCCTGTTTCTCTTATACGTAAAGATCATCCAGAGGAAATTGAATAAGTCCATTCAATGTTCGATGATGCTTAAAAAATAATGAGGATTAAGAGAGAGAGGAAAATAGCAAGAGCTTACAAGATGATCTGGACAAACTGAAAGTATAGTCCAACAAATGGCTGCTAGAATTTAACCCAAGTAAATGTAAAGTAATAAAGCTAAGTGGAGGGAGAAAGGAGCCAGATATAAGGTACCAAATGGGAGACGAAGTCCTCGATGAAACGGACAGAGAGAAAGATATAGGGGGTTGATATCACACCAAACCTGTCTCCTGAAGCCTACATCAAAAGGATATCATCAGCGGAGAATGTGAGACTGGCTAACATCAGAATTGTCATCACAAATTTGTGTAAGGAATCATTCAGAACCTTGTATCCCACATACGTGAGACCAATCCTGGAGTATGCGGCTCTAGTGTGGAATCCATACTTTTTTTTTGTAAAAAAATGACGTATGTGGGATACAAGGTCCTGACTCATACGTCAGGCTGCGAGCAGCCGCGTCCAACAGCCTGGTTGATCAGTCCAGCAACCAGGAAGCCTGGTCGATGACCGGGCCGCGGGGACGCTAAGCCCCGGAAGCACCTCAAGGTAACCTCAAGGTAAGGTATGCAAAATTCTCAAGGGGACTTGACAGGGTAGATAAGGACAGATTCTTTAACACAAGTGGTACACACTAGGTGGACACAAGTGGAAACTGAGAACCCAAGTGAGCTAAAGAGACACTTAAAAGAAACTAAAAACTTTTCAGTGCCAGAGTTGATAAATGGACTGCATTAGGATGTGATGTGGTGGCTACCTTGTCTTGTTTTCGGGGATCAACGTCACCGTGGCCCGGTCTCTGACCAGACCTGACTAGACCAGACCGGTGGAGACTGACTCCATACACAGGTAGATATGATAGAGCCCAATAGGCTCAGGAGTCTGTTCACCAGTTGATTTACGGTTGAGAGGCGGGACCAAAGAGCCGAAGCTCAACCCCCCACCCACAAGTACAACTAGGTGATCTATAACAAGCGTGAACAAGTTACACCACACTGTACGTCACTAGAACAAGCTACACCACCCTGTACGTCACTAGAACAAGCTACACCACACTGTACGTCACTAGAACAAGCTACACCACCCTGTACGTCACTAGAACAAGCTACACCACACTGTACGTCACTAGAACAAGTTACACCACACTGTACGTCACTAGAACAAGCTACACCACACTGTACGTCACTAGAACAAGCTACACCACCCTGTACGTCACTAGAACAAGTTACACCATACTGTACGTCACTAGAACAAGCTACACCACCCTGTACGTCACTAGAACAAGCTACACCACACTGTACGTCACTAGAACAAGCTACACCACCCTGTACGTCACTAGAACAAGCTACACCACCCTGTACGTCACTAGAACAAGTTACACCACCCTGTACGTCACTAGAACAAGCTACACCACCCTGTACGTCACTAGAACAAGCTACACCACACTGTACGTCACTAGAACAAGCTACACCACCCTGTACGTCACTAGAACAAGCTACACCACCCTGTACGTCACTAGAACAAGTTACACCACCCTGTACGTCACTAGAACAAGCTACACCACCCTGTACGTCACTAGAACAAGCTACACCACAGAATATGAAAACAGGTGCCAAGCTGGAGAGGTAAATTATAAAAAACCAAATATAGAACCCGTTTAGCTAAAATTATAGCTGTTTACAGCAAGTATGTGGGAGGAAATGTATATGTTTATCTCTCAGAATGTTCGGTAATATGTTTATTGTTTGTGATGTGTGTCTATGTATGTATTAACACGTTGTACTGAACGGGGTGAGAATAGCTTGGCCTACCTCATCCCTTTGTGTGTATTTTACCTCAATAAACTTATTTCTATTTCAATTTCAGTATGTGGTTGAACGTAAAAAAATGGACTGTTGCGGCCAAGATGGTTTACTTACGTTTGTCCTAGTAACTTAAACATTGATAACCCTAATATAGAACATTTGTATACTATTGTTGGCCTAAAATAGACCGTAATAGGCCTAGGATTGCATGCACAAGTATGTTAAGTTAAAATGAGTTACTTCTCCGTTTTCTTTAGTGTGACATTTGGGCTAATTCAATAATAGAAAACGGAAACATTTTGAGGACCAACCATCAAATTTTGTTCGTGTATAATTATATATTAACACTACACACACAAATCACAATAGCATGATGCATCAAATGAAAAAATGTGGATT
>WNGS01163002.1:886462-906698 GCA_020271785.1 Procambarus virginalis | reverse complement strand
TGTAGGGACGTTTGGAGCAGCGTAAGGGTTAATACATTTAACCTATCCTTGCAGTGTACCTCTTGTGGACCAGGTCTCCGGGGGCGCTGTTTGGGGCCCGAGATCTGCTGTGGGCCGGGATCGGCTGCTTCATGGGGACCCGGGAGGCCAGGATGTGCCGCACCGAGAATCTGGTGCCTGTAACCTGCGCCAACACAGACCTGAACACCTGCGGCAGGCTGCGGGGAGGACGCTGTGCCGCTTCAGGACTCTGCTGCACAGAAAGTATGAAGTTACAACACAGTGAACTCACAGTAGCGTGATATATCTATCATTTTTTTCTTTGGAGTAAGGCAATGTTTACATCCAGCGGTCCAGGCTGCGTGTCTGAGAGCCTCCCGGGACGCTAGGTCAGGTACCCCAACCTAGCTCCCAGCCGGGACACTAGGTCAGGTACCCCAACCTAGCTCCCAGCCGGGACGCTTGGTCAGGTACCCCAACCTAGCTCCCAGCCGGGACGCTTGGTCAGGTACTCCAACCTAGCTCCCAGCCGGGACGCTAGGTCAGGTACCCCAACCTTGCTACCAGCCGGGACACCAGGTCAGGTACCCCAACCTTGCTCCCACCCGGGACGCCAGGTCAGGTACCCCAACCTTGCTCCCACCCGGGACACCAGGTCAGGTACCCCAACCTTGCTCCCACCCGGGACACCAGGTCAGGTACCCCAACCTCGCTACCACCCGGGACACTAGGTCAGGTACCCCAACCTTGCTCCCAGCCGGACGCTTGGTCAGGTACCCCAACCTTGCTCCCACCCGGGACACCAGGTCAGGTACCCCAACCTCGCTACCACCCGGGACACCAGGTCAGGTACCCCAACCTCGCTCCCACCCGGGACGCCAGGTCAGATACCCCAACCTCGCTACCACCCGGGACGCCAGGTCAGATACCCCAACCTCGCTACCACCCGGGACACCAGGTCAGATACCCCAACCTTGCTACCACCCGGGACACCAGGTCAGGTACCCCAACCTCGCTACCACCCGGGACACCAGGTCAGATACCCCAACCTTGCTCCCACCCGGGACACCAGGTCAGGTACCCCAACCTCGCTACCACCCGGGACACCAGGTCAGGTACCCAACCTTGCTCCCACCCGGGACACCAGGTCAGGTACCCCAACCTCGCTACCACCCGGGACGCCAGGTCAGGTACCCCAACCTTGCTACCACCCGGGACGCCAGGTCAGGTACCCCAACCTCGCTACCACCCGGGACACCAGGTCAGGTACCCCAACCTCGCTCCCACCCGGGACGCCAGGTCAGGTACCCCAACCTCGCTCCCACCCGGGACGCCAGGTCAGATACCCCAACCTTGCTCCATAGATTTTCTCATATGACATTATTCTCTTCCATGCATTTGTTTATACATTTATTTGTATATATTAGAAGGTACATTGGGTTTGTGGGAGGACTTAACATTGGTGTTCTTACAGTCTTGTAAAGCCACTAATACTAAGAGCGTTTCTGGGAGTTATGTTCTTGACTTTGGTCTCCTTAATGCATTATGAAGATTATGAGGAATGGATTTGTTATATTGTAAGTGAAGGAGAAGAAGAGTGGCACAGTGTCTGGGACTGTGTACTGTCTTCATGCACAGTGACTGGGACTGTGTACTGTCTTCATGCACAGTGACTGGGACTGTGTACTCTCCTCCTGCACAGTGGCTGGGACTGTGTACTGTCTTCATGAACAGTGGCTGGGACTGTGTACTGTCCTCCTGCACAGTGACTGGGACTGTGTACTGTCTTCATGAACAGTGGCTGGGACTGTGTACTCTCCTCCTGCACAGTGGCTGGGACTGTGTACTCTCCTCCTGCACAGTGGCTGGGACTGGGTACTCTCCTCCTGCACAGTGACTGGGACTGTGTACTGTCTTCATGAACAGTGGCTGGGACTGTGTACTGTCCTCCTGCACAGTGGCTGGGACTGTGTACTCTCCTGGTGCACAGTGACTGGGACTGTGTACTCTCCTGGTGCACAGCGGCTAGGACTGTGTACTCTCCTCCTGCACAGTGTCTGGGACTGTGTACTCTCCTGCACAGTGACTGGGACTGTGTACTGTCTTCATGAACAGTGGCTGGGACTGTGTACTGTCCTCCTGCACAGTGGCTGGGACTGTGTACTCTCCTGGTGCACAGTGACTGGGACTGTGTACTCTCCTCCTGCACAGTGACTGGGACTATGTACTCTCCTCTTGCACAGTGGCTGGGACTGTGTACTCTCCTCATGCACAGTGACTGGGACTGTGTACTCTCCTCCTGCACAGTGACTGGGACTGTGTACTCTCCTCCTGCACAGTGGCTGGGACTGTGTACTCTCCTCCTGCACAGTGGCTGGGACTGTGTACTGTCCTCCTGCACAGTGGCTGGGACTGTGTACTGTCTTCATGAACAGTGGCTGGGACTGTGTACTGTCCTCCTGCACAGTGGCTGGGACTGTGTACTCTCCTGGTGCACAGTGACTGGGACTGTGTACTCTCCTCCTGCACAGTGGCTGGGACTGTGTACTCTCCTCCTGCACAGTGGCTGGGACTGGGTACTCTCCTGGTGCACAGCGGCTAGGACTGTGTACTCTCCTCCTGCACAGTGTCTGGGACTGTGTACTCTCCTGCACAGTGACTGGGACTGTGTACTCTCCTCCTGCACAGTGGCTGGGACTGTGTACTCTCCTCCTGCACAGTGGCTGGGACTGTGTACTCTCCTCCTGCACAGTGGCTGGGACTGTGTACTCTCCTCATGCACAGTGACTGGGACTATGTACTCTCCTCTTGCACAGTGGCTGGGACTGTGTACTCTCCTCATGCACAGTGACTGGGACTGTGTACTCTCCTCCTGCACAGTGACTGGGACTGTGTACTCTCCTCCTGCACAGTGGCTGGGACTGTGTACTCTCCTCCTGCACAGTGGCTGGGACTGTGTACTGTCCTCCTGCACAGTGGCTGGGACTATGTACTGTCCTACTGCACAGTGACTGGGACTGTGTACTGTCCTCCTGCACAGTGACTGGGACTGTGTACTGTCTTCATGCACAGTGGCTGGGACTGTGTACTGTCCTCCTGCACAGTGACTGGGACTGTGTACTCTCCTCCTGCACAGTGGCTGGGACTGTGTACTGTCCTCCTGCACAGTGGCTGGGACTATGTACTGTCCTACTGCACAGTGACTGGGACTGTGTACTGTCCTCCTGCACAGTGACTGGGACTGTGTACTGTCTTCATGCACAGTGGCTGGGACTGTGTACTGTCCTCCTGCACAGTGACTGGGACTGTGTACTCTACTAAAATGTTCTTTCATTCAAGAATACTGTTCTTAAATAAAGCAGAACAGCAACAGAAACAACGTTAAATAAACTATAGACATGATAATATTGTCAACTGCAGCTCCCTCTTTTCTGGGAGCTCTGTTCTCCCTCTTTTCTTGGGAGCTCTGTTCTCCCTCTTTTCTTGGGAGCTCTGTTCTCCCTCTTTTCTTGGGAGCTCTGTTCTCCCTCTTTTCTTGGGAGCTCTGTTCTCCCTCTCCACAACAAGTTGACTAACTCCTCAGTACCTACTTACTGCTAGGTCAACACCTGCATTAGGTGAAAGGAAATGTGCCCAACCATTTCTGTCCCGCTTGGAGTTCGAACCCGGAATTTTCTCTATTATGCGTCGAGAACGAACCCGACTGTGTTTCCAGGACCCGAATTACGTCCGGACGCTTAACTGTCTGTACCGTTGAAGCGAGGCGTTCTAATTGTATTCTATTCCACTACAATCATAGAACTTACAGCAACTGTCAAACTGCTGTATTATGAACAAATCCACATTTTTTCATTTGATGCATCATGCTATTGTGATTTGTGTGTGTAGTGTTAATATATAATTATACACGAACAAAATTTGATGGTTGGTCCTCAAAATGTTTCCGTTTTCTATTATTGAATTAGCCCAAATGTCACACTAAAGAAAACGGAGAAGTAACTCATTTTAACTTAACATACTTGTGTATGCAATCCTAGGCCTAATACGGTCTATTTTAGGCCTACAATAGTACACAAATGTTCTATATTAGGTTCACCAATGTTTAGGTTACTTGGACAAAACGTAAGTAAACCATCTTGGCCGCAACAGTCCATTTTTGTACGTTCAACCACATACTGAAATTGAAATTGAAATTGAAATAAGTTTATTGAGGTAAAATACACACAAAAGGATGAGGCAGCTCAAGCTATTCTCACCCCGTTCAGTACATCGTGTTAATACACACATACACACACATCACAAACAATAAACATATTACCGAACATTCTGAGAGATAAACATATACATTTCCTCCCACATACTTGCTGTAAACAGCTATAATTAAGATAAATGGGTTCTATATTTGGTTTTTTATAATTTACCTCTCCAGCTTGGCACCTGTTTTCATATTCTGTGGTGTAGCTTGTTCTAGTGACGTACAGGGTGGTGTAGCTTGTTCTAGTGACGTACAGTGTGGTGTAGCTTGTTCTAGTGACGTACAGTGTGGTGTAGCTTGTTCTAGTGACGTACAGTGTGGTGTAGCTTGTTCTAGTGACGTACAGGGTGGTGTAGCTTGTTCTAGTGACGTACAGTGTGGTGTAGCTTGTTCTAGTGACGTACAGTGTGGTGTAGCTTGTTCTAGTGACGTACAGTGTGGTGTAGCTTGTTCTAGTGACGTACAGTGTGGTGTAGCTTGTTCTAGTGACGTACAGGGTGGTGTAGCTTGTTCTAGTGACGTACAGGGTGGTGTAGCTTGTTCTAGTGACGTACAGGGTGGTGTAGCTTGTTCTAGTGACGTACAGGGTGGTGTAGCTTGTTCTAGTGACGTACAGGGTGGTGTAGCTTGTTCTAGTGACGTACAGTGTGGTGTAGCTTGTTCTAGTGACGTACAGGGTGGTGTAGCTTGTTCTAGTGACGTACAGGGTGGTGTAGCTTGTTCTAGTGACGTACAGGGTGGTGTAGCTTGTTCTAGTGACGTACAGTGTGGTGTAGCTTGTTCTAGTGACGTACAGGGTGGTGTAGCTTGTTCTAGTGACGTACAGGGTGGTGTAGCTTGTTATAGTGACGTACAGGGTGGTGTAGCTTGTTCTAGTGACGTACAGGGTGGTGTAGCTTGTTCTAGTGACGTACAGGGTGGTGTAGCTTGTTCTAGTGACGTACAGGGTGGTGTAGCTTGTTCTAGTGACGTACAGTATGGTGTAACTTGTTCACGCTTGTTATAGATCACCTAGTTGTACTTGTGGGTGGGGGGTTGAGCTTCGGCTCTTTGGTCCCGCCTCTCAACCATAAATCAACTGGTGAACAGACTCCTGAGCCTATTGGGCTCTATCATATCTACCTGTGTATGGAGTCAGTCTCCACCGGTCCACATCCACATCCACATCACATCCTAATGCAGTCCATTTATCAACTCTGGCACTGAAAAGTTTTTAGTTTCTTTTAAGTGTCTCTTTAGCTCACTTGGGTTCTCAGTTTCCACCTGTGTCCCCCTAGTGTGTACCACTTGTGTTAAATAAAAAACTGTCCTTATCTACCCTGTCAAGTCCCCTTGAGAATTTTGCATACCTTACCTTGAGGTTACCTTGAGGTGCTTCCGGGGCTCATACGTCAGGCTGCTCGCAGCCTGACGTATGAGTCAGGACCTTGTATCCCACATACGTCATTTTTTTTTTACAAAAAAAAGTATGGATTCCACACTGGAGCCGCATACTCCAGGATTGGTCTCACGTATGTGGGATACAAGGTTCTGAATGATTCCTTACACAAATTTGTGAAGACAATTCTGATGTTAGCCAGTCTAACATTCTCCGCTGATGATATCCTTTTGATGTAGGCTTCAGGAGACAGGTTTGGTGTGATATCAACCCCCTATATCTTTCTCTCTGTCCGTTTCATCGAGGACTTCGTCTCCCATTTGGTACCTTGTATCTGGCTCCTTTCTCCCTCCACCTAGCTTTATTACTTTACATTTACTTGGGTTAAATTCTAGCAGCCATTTGTTGGACTATACTTTCAGTTTGTCCAGGTCATCTTGTAAGCTCTTGCTATTTTCCTCTCTCTCTTAATCCTCATTATTTTTTAAGCATCATCGAACATTGAATGGACTTATTCAATTTCCTCTGGATGATCTTTACGTATAAGAGAAACAGGATTGGGACGAGAATTGCACCTTGCGGGACTCCGCTGGTGACGCCTCGCCAATCTGAGACCTCCTCTCTCACGGTGACTCGCTGTCTTCTAACAAATATCTGTTGCTCAGGTACTCCCTTATGCAGTAGAGTACCTTTCCTCTCGCTCCTTCATGCCTCTCCAGCTTGTGTACTAGTGGTAGATTGACCAGACCACACACTAGAAGGTGAAGGGACGACGACGTTTCGGTCCGTCCTGTACCATTCTCAAGTCGATTGTCTTGAGAATGGTCCAGGACGGACCGAAACGTCGTCGTCCCTTCACCTTCTAGTGTGTGGTCTGGTCAACATACTTTAGCCATGTTATTGTGACTCATCGCCTGTACTAGTGGTACTTTTATGTGGTACTGTGTCAAAGGCTTTCTGGCAATCCAAATATATTCAGTCTGCCCACCCTTCTCTTTCTTGTCTAATTTGTGTCACCTGGTCATAGAATTCTATTAATCTTGTAAGGCAAGATTTGCCATCCCTGAACCCATGCTGGTGGTGTGTTACAAAGTTCTTTCTCTACAGATGTACTACTAGTTCTTGCTCATAATCTTCTTCATCATTTTGTATGCAAGTTAAGCACACTGGGATGTGGTTCTGTGTCTCCTGTCTAACTCCTTCTTGGATACCAGTACTAAATTAGCTGTCTTTCAAGTTTTTGGTAGTTCTCTTGTTACCAGTGACCTATTGTACACCGCAGAAATGGTAAAAGTAGTGCTTCTGCCTCTTTCTTTTAGTGAAAGAAAGTGAAATCTTTCTTTTAGTGAAATCCTCATCTATATCTATAGTGAAGATTTCATCTGGACAAACAGCCTTTTGTCACGTGCAGGTCCTGGAAGGAAGGAAACTATCAGGTGAAAGCGCCAAGCCATTACGACTATATAGCCCTGGGAAAGGATCAGGATAAGGATTTAGGATGGGACGGGGGGGGGGGAAGGAATGGTACCCAACCACTTGGGCGGTCGGGGATTGAACGACCTGGACCTGCATGAAGCCCGTCGCTCTACCGTCCAGTCCAAGGGGTTGGGTACGTGCAGGTCCTGGAGATGTTTTCCTTAGCTCACCACCGCTAATCTCAAATTTCTCCAGTGATTCCTGGTTTAACGACACCTCTCTTAGTTCAAGGACTTCCCCTCCCTCTACTGTGAAGACCTCCTCTAACCTATTGAGCTCACACAACCTTGTCATTCTATGCGAGCTTGTTCCCTTCTTTCCTCAGTTTCAGTAACAGTGTCTTCACTGTTGTTTTCCTTCTTATAGTGATTGTGAAGCAGTTTGGGTCTTTGTTTTATTTACGTATGTTTATTTATTTATATTTTATTTAGTAAGTTTTATTTATGTATATTTATGTATATTTAGCAGTCTCCGTGGTGTAGTGGTAAGACACTCGCCTGGCGTTCCTCGAGAGCTATGTCATGGGTTCGTATCCTGGCCGGGGAGGATTTACTGGGCGCAATTCCTTAACTGTAGCCTCTGTTTAACGCAACAGTAAAATGTGTACTTGGATGAAAAAACGATTCTTCGCGGCGGGGATCGTATTCCAGGGACCTGCCCGAAACGCTACGCGTACTAGTGGCTGTACAAGAATGTAACAACTCTTGTATATATCTCAAAAAAAAAAAAATGTCGTGTTCCTACAGCTTTTCTGCCTCTCTTCTCACACAGACGTACCTCAGGTATAGTCCTCTGCTCTCTGGTCTCATGTTATTCTTGTAGTTTCTCCACGTTCTTGAACTGTGTTGCTCAGCCACATTACGTCCCTGATTAAACCACGGGTGAGATGAGGTTATCTTGAGATGATTTCGGGGCTTTTTAGTGTCCCCGCGGCCCTGTCCTCGACCAGGTCTCCACCCCCAGGAAGCAGCCCGTGACAGCTGACTAACACCCAGGTACCTATTTTACTGCTTGGTAACAGGGGCATAGGGTGAAAGAAACTCTGCCCATTGTTTCTCACCGGCGCCTGGGATCGAACCCAGGACCACAGGATCACAAGTCCAGCGTGCTGTCCGCTCGGCCGACCGGCTCCCTACTTTGCATTTAATGTTTCCCTTTCTGACGGAGACAAACTTGTCTGCTGCCTCCTTGCACTTCTGGGTGACGTAGTCCATCCGGTCTTGTGCACCTTTTCCTCTGAGCTCTGTTACTCAAAGAACCTCTGTTAGGTATTTCCTTACCTCCTCGTAGTTTCTCTTATGACATGGCAGCCTTTTGTTTTCTGATCCCATCCCTGGGTCGGGTAATCCTACTTCCACCAGATTTTCAAATGTCAGTACACTGTGGTCACTCATTCCCACGGGGGCTTCTGGTTCGCCTTCCCTTAAGTCTGGTTCAGTCAGAGTGAATATCAGGTCAAGTTTTGCTGGTTAATCATCCCCTGGTATACTGATAAGTTGGCTATTCATAAACCTATGATTAAATTACGTGGTGTGAGGTGTAACTAGCTGATATGGTCGACAGTGTGAGGTGTAACTTGTTCACGTGTTATACAGTGTGTGGTGTAACTTGTTCACTTTTTCTACAGTGTTATGTACTTGTTCGTGTGTTCTACAGTGAAGTGTGAGTTCGACGGGAGTTGTGTGGATGGTGGCGAGGGGAGTCTTGAAGACCAGCAGACGGAGAGACAACGATTTGCCCTCCTTCCCAACCTGTCGGACGACCAGTGGAGTCTCTGATCCCGCCCTCACTCCTACTGGACACTATATCCCGCCCCAAAGGACTAGCAGAGCCTGGGATCCAGACCCTGACAACCAGTGGACTATATCCCGCTTCCAAGGATTTGCAGAGCCTGGGATCCCACCCTGCTACTGGCCTCGTATATCCTGCCCCCCTACGGAGGACTAAGAGAACCTGGGATACTGACTGCTAGTGGACTCGTATATCCTGCCCTGAAGGACTAGTGGAGCCAGGGCCTAGTCCTCCTCGCCCTCGGAGTATCCTCACACACACACACAGCTCCGCCACCAACGCCCTCGCACAATGGTGGCAGAACCAAGTCATTGTTTACGTCTCTAAGAGTGTGGTAGAAAACGTCGGGAATTCAGCCATAACTCAACTATATGTATGCATTAAATTATTACCAAGAGGAAACTGACTTATAGCCGCCAAAATATAAGTTGTATAATTTGACCATGTAATATTTACATGACCCACAAACTATAAGGTATGAGAATCATATATAAGGTGAGGACTCAAGGAGTTGGATCTCTCTGTTTAGAACAAACATATTCACTTATGAATAATCCATCTTGCCACTCAACCCATGATGTCACTGAACCATGAAATAAAATATACAGTATTTATTCTCCTTGTTTCTTTGCATTTGCCATCAAAACCGTGCAAACCCTTGACGCTAACTCCTGCTCAACCAACCTGTCCTCCTAGAAAGAACGTCGCTTCTCGATCCTATTCGTTACATAAGACCAGAAAATTGTCGTGCTAGAAAATGGAAGCGGCTCGCGAAAGTGACGTACTGTCCCGTTTTCTGTTTTGGGTCCTCTGGTAGGTTAGGGGAGGACACTTAAAATTTACTGTTTTCTTGACGTTGGGGGATCTTAGGATGACGGGCTAACAATGAGACCTACACTGAATGATAGTTCCATAGTCAGTCAGTCAGTCAGTCAGTCAGTCAGTCAGTCAGTCAGTCAGTCAGTGAGAGTCTGCTGAGCCTAGTGGTCTGATCTGGGGAAAACCATTACTCAGTTAAAAATAAAATAGTTTTGATAGTCTCCATCTGTTGTCTAGGCCAATTTTGATTCTGAGGGCCAACATCTGTCTAGTGGCCACGAAGGGACAGGAAGCCCGTGGCTTGTCAAGGGTCCTTCCCACCCCAGTGTTCCTGAGGCGAATGGTTAATGAACATTGTAATATCATTAAAAGTTATTAACATTAAATACTTATCATTTTATAAAATAAAATATTATCACAAAAATGAATAAGCAAATATGAACCAAAAATATTATACTTCAAAACAAAACAAAAACTAAACAAGCCTAGGCCTTCTACCAAGATGGCCTATGAGAAATTTTCACCAATTTGACAGGGTTTTTCGAAGTCCCCTTAGGCCTAGGCCAGCTATCCTGATCATGGCCAGGATCCTTGACATCCTGGGACCTTCTGCCTGCTAGGTAATGGTACTCACCTCAGGGTGTAAGGCAATGTGGCCCAAACGCTTCTGGTCCTTCCAGGATGACACCCGCCACAACTGTCTTTGTGAACCAACAGCGCAGAACCACATTCTCCAGCGCTATTACTTAACATGTATTAAAGCAGCACTAAAATATACTCTGTTTGGTAAACAATGAATAGAAATAACTTAAAATACAGAAAAAAGCATCAGAGTAGAGAAAGACAGATGGCATCCATCCTTAGGGAGCCGGTCGGCCGAGCGGACAGCACGCAGGACTTGTGATCCTGTGGTCCTGGGTTCGATCCCAGGCGCCGGCGAGAAACAATGGGCAGAGTTTCTTTCACCCTATGCCCCTGTTACCAAGCAGTAAAATAGGTACCTGGGTGTTAGTCAGCTGTCACGGGCTGCTTCCTGGGGGTGGAGGCCTGGTCGAGGACCGGGCCGCGGGGACACTAAAAGCCCCGAAAATCATCTCAAGATAACCTCCCCTCACTGTGCTCGTACAGGGTCGCTGTCTACCCCTCACCGTGCTCGTACAGGGTCGCTGTCTACCCCTCACTGTGCTCGTACAGGGTCGCTGTCTACCCCTCACCGTGCTCGTACAGGGTCGCTGTCTACCCCTCACCGTGCTCGTAAAGGGTCGCTGTCTACCCCTCACCGTGCTCGTACAGGGTCGCTGTCTACCCCTCACCGTGCTCGTACAGGGTCGCTGTCTACCCCTCACCGTGCTCGTACAGGGTCGCTGTCTACCCCTCACCGTGCTCGTACAAGGTCGCTGTCTACCCCTCACCGTGCTCGTACAGGCTCGCTGTCTACCCCTCACCGTGCTCGTACAGGCTCGCTGTCTACCCCTCACTGTGCTCGTACAGGGTCGCTGTCTACCCCTCACCGTGCTCGTACAGGGTCGCTGTCTACCCCTCACCGTGCTCGTACAGGGTCGCTGTCTACCCCTCACCGTGCTCGTACAGGGTCGCTGTCTACCCCTCACCGTGCTCGTACAGGCTCGCTGTCTACCCCTCACCGTGCTCCTACAGGCTCGCTGTCTACCCCTCACTGTGCTCGTACAGGCTCGCTGTCTACCCCTCACCGTGCTCGTACAGGGTCGCTGTCTACCCCTCACCGTGCTCGTACAGGCTCGCTGTCTACCCCTCACCGTGCTCCTACAGGCTCGCTGTCTACCCCTCACTGTGCTCGTACAGGCTCGCTGTCTACCCCTCACCGTGCTCGTACAGGGTCGCTGTCTACCCCTCACTGTGCTCGTACAGGCTCGCTGTCTACCCCTCACCGTGCTCGTACAGGGTCGCTGTCTACCCCTCACCGTGCTCCTACAGGCTCGCTGTCTACCCTCACTGTGCTCCTACAGGCTCGCTGTCTACCCCTCACCGTGCTCGTACAGGGTCGCTGTCTACCCCTCACTGGCCAGCAGTAGTAAGGGTGAAGCCTTAGTGACGATATTTGTTTTTGGGGAATATAGTCGCTAATGCTTCAGGGTTTCCAGGTACATTTTGCCAGTTACCGTTGCGTCGTATGAATGATGTTTTTAGGGGGGGGGGGAGGGAGAGGTGCTGGAAAATAGACGCCATATGGACGACTTTTGTTTTGATTTGAGAGATCCATTTGCAGACTGATTTTCATCAGAGTCCAGTAAAGGCCGAAATAATTTCAAAGACCAAATATTGTCAGAGACCATTTAAGACCGAAAATATGACAGAGTCCATTTAAGACCAAAATTAGTCAGAGACCATTTTAAGACCTAAATATTTCAGTTTTACTTACATCTGCATTCTTAAAAAGAGTCCTTATGGAGGAAATTCAAATATTGTCAGAGTCCATTTTAAGACCGAAATTTATCAGAGTCCAGTTTGAGACCAAAATTTGTCAGAGTCCGCTTTAAGACCAAAATTTGTCAGAGTCCGCTTTAAGACCAAAATTTGTCGGAGACCGCATTTACAAGTGCATTTTCGCTACTAATAGCCCAATTTTAGCGCAATTTTAAACAGTCATATTTCAGACATAGTACAATAAATCCAAACAACTACTGAACTCTAGCTCATGTCTTCGCCTTAGTCTCCTGTTGTAGATTCAATACTAAAAGTCCAATCTTCATGAAATTTAAGACTGCTACCTTGAGGTTACCTTGAGGTGCTTCCGGGGCTTAGCGTCCCCGCGGCCCGGTCGTCGACCAGGCAGTATATTATATATGCTAAATATATGCTATATTTCAAACGTAGTACAATACAATAATTTAGTTACCGAATTCTAGTTCTTGTTCCCACTTTAGTTCCCTCTCGTATCTTCTTTAGTATCTAACCAAATCCATTGAGGTTTAAAACAGTTATTTCAAATGTAGTAAAATAGATCCAAATAGTTACCGAACTCTAGCTCCCGTTCCCCGCCTTAGAATACTCCTGTAAATTCACTACTAACAGTCCAATCCCCCTGAAATTTAAACCCGTTACGTTTTTATCATATTAAAATAAATTAAGAACATTATCCAAGTTTAAGCTCTTGTCCTCCGCCTTAGTTCGCTCTTGTAAGTTAATTATTGCTAGCCCAAATGCCCTGAAATTTCAAAACCCAACTACATTTCAGACCTTGTAAAATAAATCAAAAGCAAATTATCGAGCTCCAATTCCCGTCCTCCGCCTTAGTTCATCAAACTAAATTATTTCAGATCAAGACGCTCTCCATCCTATCACCTTTATCTAAAGTCAATATATCTCCTCCGTTAATATGCTTGTTTACACGGTACTAAAACTCACGCGGTCGTAAAGATAATAGAACTCACATGGACATATTGCGCCTTACCTCATCTTCCCCCCCCCTTCCTCCTTATCTCCCCCCACCCTCTCTAAACCCCGCTATTCTGTGCACCTATTCGCTCACTTATCTCCCTCTTCCCCCCCCTCTCCCGCTTACCCCACAAATGTCTCACCCTCCACATCTTACTTCTTCCATACCTTTCCTCTCCTCCATTTCCTGACCCCATCCTCTCTTATCTCCATTACCCCCTTATCTTACCCCTCCCTTACCCCTCCCCTACTCCTGCGCATCTTACCTATTCCTCAACTTCATCCAAACTTCCCTCCCTCCCTCCCTCCTTCTCCATAATTTAAAGAAATACAGCTTTTATACTCATTATTCACGTTCACTCCATGTTATCTTGAGATGATTTCGGGGCATTTTAGTGTCCCCGCGGCCCGGTCCTCGACCAGGCCTCCACCCCCAGGAAGCAGCCCGTGACAGCTGACTAACATCCAGGTACCTATTTTACTGCTAGGTAACAGGGGCATAGGGTGAAAGAAACTCTGCCCATTGTTTCTCGCCAGCGCCTGGGATCGAACCCAGGACCACAGGATCACAAGTCCAGCGTGCTGTCCGCTCGGCCAACCGGCTCCCTCCCCCCTCCCAACAAAAAAAAATACAAATTACCCAGCAAAAACAAACCATTTTATGATGAAAAAATCCAAGTATTTTGAAATAGTAACTACAGGCATTAATTAGTGTTCAAAGGTACTCATGAGAGGACCATCTTGAGATGATTTCGGGGCTTAGCGTCCCCGCGGCCCGGTCCTCGACCAGGCATCCTTTTTATTACACATCCCCCCAGGAAGCAGCCCGTAGCAGCTGTCTAACTCCCAGGTATCTATTTGCTGCTAGGTGAACGGGAGCATCAGGGTGAAAGACACTCTGACCATTTGTTTCCGCCTCCACCGGGGAACAAACCCGGAACCTTAGGACTACGAATCCCGAGCGTTGTCCACTCAGCCGCCAGGCTCCCTCTGTCGGGCTATACCGTAAACATACAACATAACGGTCTCTATTGTTACCTTATAACAACATGTCCACAAAGTAGTTACATCTTGTTATACCGTTTATATGGCCTGTTGGGTAGTTGTTACAACTTGTTAGGTACTTGTTACTACTTGGTACAGAAGTTGTTACAAGTTATAAGTAGCTTGCAGCGCTGTATGAACATCAGAGGTCCGCGGCTGGTCAACGTCCTCCCAGTGACTATAAGAAATATTGCCGAAACATCCGTGGACATCTTCAAGAGGAAACTAGATTGTTTTCTCAAAAAACGTGCCGGACCAACCGGGCTGTGGTGGGTATGTGGGGCCTGCGGGCCGCTCCAAGCAACAGCCTGGTGGACCAAGCTCTCACAAGTCAAGTCTGGCCTCGGGCCGGGCTGTGGTGGGTATGTGGGCCTGCGGGCCGCTACAAGCAACAGTCTGGTGGACCAAACTCTCACAAGTCAAGTCTGGCCTCGGACCGGGCTGTGGTGGGTATGTGGGGCCTGCGGGCCGCTCCAAGCAACAGCCTGGTGGACCAAGCTCTCACAAGTCAAGCCTGGCCTCGGGCCGGGCTTGGGGAGTAGAACAACTCCCAGAACCCCATCAACCACGTATCAAGCTGTTCGTCGCTATTATATATGGAGCACCACAACAGCCCAGCCACCGGCCAGGAAGTGTGCGTCAGTCCTGAACATAGAACAGGACCAAAGTCAACTCTCAAGAGTATATCGACTGATATACGCTGGAACACTTTATGGGGGTACATACCAATATATATGTGTCCGTCTACACAATATACTCACACATGGACTCCATCCAGGTAAGTGCCCCGCCTCATGGAGAACTGTGGCCCGTGGGAGTGCTTCACTAACTGTCCACTGTTTACAAGGTGAGGTACTTTCCTTTAAACTGTTTACAAAGTGGGAGTCTAACCTGTCACTGGCTACGGAGAGGGTTTGGGGACAGAGGAAGCAGTAGGGGATGGGAGTGGAACTTAACCCCCAGAGTGAAACTGGCAACATTAATTTGCATAGTAAATAGGTCCGGGGGTAGATGGTTTGATCTTGTGTGGCGCGAACTATGGAAGGTGAAGTGAAGTGAGGACGTCGGCCTTGGTCTCCCTCGCCTCTTACGCAAAGTTCATGGTGTCGGTCTGGTGTATACTGCCCAAGGTGTCGGTCTGGTGTATACTGCCAAAGGTGTCGGTCTGGCGTATACTGCCCAAGGTGTCGGTCTGGCGTATACTGCCCAAGGTGTCGGTCTGGTGTATACTGCCCAAGGTGTCGGTCTGGCGTATACTGCCCAAGGTGTCGGTCTGGCGTATACTGCCCAAGGTGTCGGTCTGGCGTATACTGCCCAAGGTGTCGGTCTGGCGTATACTGCCCAAGGTGTCGGTCTGGTGTATACTGCCCAAGGTGTCGGTCTGGCGTATACTGCCCAAGGTGTCGGTCTGGCGTATACTGCCCAAGGTGTCGGTCTGGCGTATACTGCCCAAGGTGTCGGTCTGGCGTATACTGCCCAAGGTGTCGGTCTGGCGTATACTGCCCAAGGTGTCGGTCTGGTGTATACTGCCCAAGGTGTCGGTCTGGCGTATACTGCCCAAGGTGTCGGTCTGGCGTATACTGCCCAAGGTGTCGGTCTGGCGTATACTGCCCAAGGTGTCGGTCTGGTGTATACTGCCCAAGGTGTCGGTCTGGCGTATACTGCCCAAGGTGTCGGTCTGGCGTATACTGCCCAAGGTGTCGGTCTGGCGTATACTGCCCAAGGTGTCGGTCTGGTGTATACTGCTCAAGGTGTCGGTCTGGCGTATACTGCCCAAGGTGTAGGTCTGGCGTATACTGCCCAAGGTGTCGGTCTGGCGTATACTGCCCAAGGTGTCGGTCTGGCGTATACTGCCCAAGGTGTCGGTCTGGCGTATACTGCCCAAGGTGTCGGTCTGGCGTATACTGCCCAAGGTGTCGGTCTGGCGTATACTGCCCAAGGTGTCGGTCTGGCGTATACTGCCCAAGGTGTAGGTCTGGCGTATACTGCCCAAGGTGTCGGTCTGGCGTATACTGCCCAAGGTGTCGGTCTGGTGTATACTGCCCAAGGTGTCGGTCAGGCGTATACTGCCCAAGGTGTCGGTCTGGCGTATACTGCCCAAGGTGTCGGTCTGGCGTATACTGCCCAAGGTGTAGGTCTGGTGTATACTGCCCAAGATGTAGGTCTGGCATATACTGCCCAAGGTGTAGGCCTGGCATATACTGCCCAAGGTGTAGGCCTGGCATATACTGCCCAAGGTGTAGGCTGGCATATACTGCCCAAGGTGTAGGTCTGGCATATACTGCCCAAGGTGTAGGTCTGGCATATACTGCCCAAGGTGTAGGTCTGGCGTATACTGCCCAAGGTGTAGGTCTGGCATATACTGCCCAAGGTGTAGGTCTGGCGTATACTGCCCAAGGTGTAGGTCTGGCATATACTGCCCAAGGTGTAGGTCTGGCATATACTGCCCAAGGTGTAGGTCTGGCGTATACTGCCCAAGGTGTAGGTCTGGCATATACTGCCCAAGGTGTAGGTCTGGCGTATACTGCCCAAGGTGTAGGTCTGGCGTATACTGCCCAAGGTGTCGGTCTGGCATATACTGCCCAAGGTGTAGGTCTGGCGTATACTGCCCAAGATGTAGGTCTGGTGTATACTGCCCAAGGTGTAGGTCTGGCGTATACTGCCCAAGGTGTAGGTCTGGTGTATACTGCCCCAGGTGTTGGTCTGGCGTATACTGCCCAAGGTGTAGGTCTGGCGTATACTGCCCAAGGTGTAGGTCTGGCATATACTGCCCAAGGTGTAGGTCTGACATATACTGCCCAAGGTGTAGGTCTGGCGTATACTGCCCAAGGTGTTGGTCTGGCATATACTGCCCAAGGTGTAGGTCTGGCGTATACTGCCCAAGGTGTTGGTCTGGCGTATACTGCCCAAGGTGTTGGTCTGGCGTATACTGCCCAAGGTGTAGGTCTGGCGTATACTGCCCAAGGTGTATCTGGTGTATACTGCCCAGGTGTAGGCCTGGCATTACTGCCCAAGGTGTAGGTCTGGTGTATACTGCCCAAGGTGTAGGTCTGTCGTATACTGCCCAAGGTGTAGGCTGGCAATAATGCCCAAGGTGTAGGTCTGGTGTATACTGCCCCGTGTTGTAATGATTGCCATAGTTTCCCTTGTTATCTTCGAATAGCGACAGGTAGTAGTTCCTCGTTATTAATAACCCTCTGGAGGGTTATTAATACTTAACAACCCTCCAGAGATTGAAAGGGCAAACTCCCAAACCCAAATTCATTCATACTAAAAAAAAAAAACGATGCAAGTTGACCATGAAAATAAGTAACAGTGTGGACTGCTTCCACGTGTGTGTTGCTGTTCCAGGGTGTTCCTGGCTTTGTTCCGGAGCACCTTCCCTGGAAACACAAACCGAAACTGTCTCTATTTTCCGCTTGTTACAACTTGTAATAAAGTTGTTACATCTTGGCTTAACGTGTTTATGACGTATTAGAACGTTGTTACAACTTGCTATATTGGTTGTTATAACTGGTTAGGAGGTGTTAAAACTTGTTCGAACGTTGTACCAACGTCGTAGTTTCGGTGTGTGTTTGGCGGGTTGGTGTTCCTTAAGTACCTAGGACCCCCTATTGTACCTATTATCCAAGTCATGGGTGTATTGCTTTTTATGGCAGCCATTATGGTTCTCTGTTCGTATGTGTCTGTGGTTATGGAGATTTCCTGCGTGTGGGAGGGGTGTGGGAGGGGTGTGGGAGGGGTGTGGGAGGGAAAAAG
Organism: Procambarus virginalis; assembly: GCA_020271785.1. Lineage (NCBI taxonomy): Eukaryota > Metazoa > Arthropoda > Malacostraca > Decapoda > Cambaridae > Procambarus > Procambarus virginalis. The sequence goes on along the minus strand of WNGS01163002.1, from coordinate 888,762 downwards.
AGATGGGAAGGGGTCTGGAAGCCAGCATATATACATATATGTACATCAAATATCAGGAGAAAATGCTAAGTTATTGTGGCTTAATGGCAATTGGGAGGGATATGAGGACAAGGAGCTGGGATATCAGGACAAGTGAAGGAAAGGAGCCCACCCACTCACACCATCGGGGATCGAACGCCGACCTCGCATGAAACAAGACCGACTCTCAATGAATCAGACTTCTGGCCAACTGTAGATGTAGACGCAGATAAGTTTACATTCCTGTAGACTCCTGAGAGCGCAAATGTATCGTCTTTAACGTCTAAATGCGTCTAAATGTATCGTAAACCTGTTAGGCTTACCGAGGACTCCTATAGGTCAACCCCCCTAACAAAACGCCGCCCACACAGTGCCAATATCCAAGACACCTACTGACTCCTAAGTGAACAAAAGGCATTAGGTGAAAGATAACTTTGCCCAAACGTCAGTGCCCTGTCGTGGGAATCGAACCCTGGGACCTTTACGAACCAGCTACGAAGACCACTGCGACTACGATGAATCTGGAATTAATCCATCAAAAATCCCCCCCCCCCACTCTCTCAATCCCAGGATTAAACCGGAGATTTACTAGAAATATTGGATAACGAGGAAACCTGTGATAGCTAATGACCAATAATTGGTTGGTTTATATGTATAAAAAGTAAATATAGGTGAGAATAGTGGAAATAGGGGGTAAATGGGGGGGGAGGGGGAGTGCCATGGTCACTTTCTCCCACATATAACGCTGTAGTGGCACCAGCTGGCACTGTGGGAGGGGGGAGAACGTGGGAGGGGGGAGAGAACGTGGGAGGGGGGGAGAGAATGACGGAGGGAGAAAGAAAGGGAGGGAGGAAGCGTAGGGGATGAGATAGGAAGGAACTAGAGGTGGAAAGGGGTGGCATGACCTTCAAACCTCCAAGACAGCCCTCCAAACCTCCATGACTACCTCCCAAGACTACTTCCGGACCTCCAAGACGGCCCTCCAACCTCCAAGAGGGCTTTCCAAACCTCCAGGACGGCCTTCCAAACCTCCAAGACTACTTCCAAATCTCCATGACTACCTCCAAACCTCCAAGACGGCCCTCCAACCTCCAAAACTACCCTCCAAACCTCCAAGAGGGCTTCCAAACCTCCACGACGGCCTTCCAAACCTCCAAGACTACTTCCAAACCTCCAAGACTACCTCCAAACCTCCAAGACTACCTCCAACCGCCAAGACTACCTCCAAACCTCCAGGACGGCCTTCCAAACCTCCAAGACTACTTCAAACCTCCAAGACTACCTCCAACCTTTCAAGTGAGCTTAGACAAATACTCAAGATTATATACAATTAAAGTTTCCCCTTCAGGAGCAATCAACGCCGAGATTAACCTCTGCAATGGTCTTGCATGAGGCCCTGTGCACATGTTGTTGTTGTTGTTTAAGATTCGCTACCTTGAACAAAAAGCTCCAAGCAGCACGGGCTATGGCGAGCCCCGTTGCTGTGCAACAGTTTACATTAAACGACCACTCGAGACTCTCTCTCTCTCTTCGATCGTGCAATTGCAAGCCCCAATATTCGCAATATTTTTTTTGGGGGGGGTCTTTTTTCCCCTGCAAGATATAGTCAATGGTGATTAGTAACGCCAAGATCATGCTCTGATGGCTCTTATCGCACCCTGACGCAAGGGTCATTTTCTCTCCGATGGAATTATAATTTTTTTTTCCCCTGTTTTTGGTTGGTAAGGTTCAGTGTTGGCGCTTTAATTGGGCGAAATGGGTCTTAATGGTAGCTAATGTTACGTTATCGAGAGAGGTGAAGATAATGCTTTGATAAGAGGGAGATAAGATCTGCTAGACATGGTAGGGGAAGGTGAGGTACCAACCACACATGGTGAGAGAAGGTGAGGTACCTACCAGACATGGTGAGAGAAGGTGAGGTACCTACCAGACATGGTGAGAGAAGGTGAGGTACCAACCACACATGGTGAGAGAAGGTGAGGTACCAACCACACATGGTGAGAGAAGGTGAGGTACCAACCACACATGGTGAGAGAAGGTGAGGTACAACCACACATGGTGAGAGAAGGTGAGGTACCAACCACACATGGTGAGAGAAGGTGAGGTAACCAGACATGGTGAGAGAAGCGTGAGGTTACCAGACATGGTGAGAGAAGGTGAGGTAACCAGACATGGTGAGAGAAGAGTGAGGTACCAGACATGGTGAGAGAAGGTGAGCTACCAGACATGGTGAGAGAAGGTGAGGTACCTACCAGACATGGTGAGAGAAGGTGAGGTACCCT
>WNGS01163002.1:868496-885462 GCA_020271785.1 Procambarus virginalis | reverse complement strand
AACTAAAAACTTTTCAGTGCCAGAGTTGATAAATGGACTGCATTAGGATGTGATGTGGTGGCTACCTTGTCTTGTTTTCGGGGATCAACGTCACCGTGGCCCGGTCTCTGACCAGACCTGACTAGACCAGACCGGTGGAGACTGACTCCATACACAGGTAGATATGATAGAGCCCAATAGGCTCAGGAGTCTGTTCACCAGTTGATTTACGGTTGAGAGGCGGGACCAAAGAGCCGAAGCTCAACCCCTACCCACAAGTACAACTAGGTGATCTATAACATGCGTGAACAAGTTACACCACCCTGTACGTCACTAGAACAAGCTACACCACACTGTACGTCACTAGAACAAGTTACACCACCCTGTACGTCACTAGAACAAGCTACACCACACTGTACGTCACTAGAACAAGCTACACCACACTGTACGTCACTAGAACAAGCTACACCACCCTGTACGTCACTAGAACAAGTTACACCATCCTGTACGTCACTAGAACAAGCTACACCACCCTGTACGTCACTAGAACAAGCTACACCACACTGTACGTCACTAGAACAAGCTACACCACCCTGTACGTCACTAGAACAAGCTACACCACCCTGTACGTCACTAGAACAAGCTACACCACCCTGTACGTCACTAGAACAAGCTACACCACACTGTACGTCACTAGAACAAGTTACACCACCCTGTACGTCACTAGAACAACCTACACCACACTGTACGTCACTAGAACAAGTTACACCACCCTGTACGTCACTAGAACAAGCTACACCACCCTGTACGTCACTAGAACAAGCTACACCACACTGTACGTCACTAGAACAAGCTACACCACACTGTACGTCACTAGAACAAGCTACACCACCCTGTACGTCACTAGAACAAGCTACACCACACTGTACGTCACTAGAACAAGCTACACCACCCTGTACGTCACTAGAACAAGCTACACCACACTGTACGTCACTAGAACAAGCTACACCACAGAATACGTCACTAGAACAAGCTACACCACACTGTACGTCACTAGAACAAGCTACACCACCCTGTACGTCACTAGAACAAGCTACACCACCCTGTACGTCACTAGAACAAGCTACACCACACTGTACGTCACTAGAACAAGCTACACCACACTGTACGTCACTAGAACAAGCTACACCACCCTGTACGTCACTAGAACAAGCTACACCACACTGTACGTCACTAGAACAAGCTACACCACACTGTACGTCACTAGAACAAGCTACACCACCCTGTACGTCACTAGAACAAGCTACACCACCCTGTACGTCACTAGAACAAGCTACACCACCCTGTACGTCACTAGAACAAGCTACACCACACTGTACGTCACTAGAACAAGCTACACCACCCTGTACGTCACTAGAACAAGCTACACCACCCTGTACGTCACTAGAACAAGCTACACCACCCTGTACGTCACTAGAACAAGCTACACCACACTGTACGTCACTAGAACAAGCTACACCACACTGTACGTCACTAGAACAAGCTACACCACCCTGTACGTCACTAGAACAAGCTACACCACAGAATATGAAAACAGGTGCCAAGCTGGAGAGGTAAATTATAAAAAAACAAATATAGAACCCATTTATCTTAAATTATAGCTGTTTACAGCAAGTTTGTGGTAGGAAATGTATATGTTTATCTCTCAGAATGTTCGGTAATATGTTTATTGTTTGTGATGTGTGTCTATGTATGTATTAACACGTTGTACTGAACGGGGTGAGAATAGCTTGGCCTACCTCATCCCTTTGTGTGTATTTTACACCAATAAACTTATTTCAATTTCAATTTCAATTTCAGTATGTGGTTGAACGTACAAAAATGAACTGTTGCGGCCAAGATGGTTTCCTTACGTTTTGTCTAAGTAACCTAAACATTGATAAACCTAATAAAAACATTTGTGTACTATTGTAGGCCTAAAATAGACCGTAATAGGCCTAGGATTGCATGCACAAGTAAGGTAAGTTAAAATGAGTTACTTCTCCGTTTTCTTTAGTGTGACATTTGGGCTAATTCAATAATAGAAAACGAAAACATTTTGAGGACCAACCATCAAATTTTGTTCGTGTATAATTATATATTAACACTACACACAGAAATCACAATAGCATGATGCATCAAATGAACAAATGTGGATTTGTTCATAATACAGTAGTTTGACAGTTGCTGTAAGTTCTATGATTGTAGTGGAATAGAATACAATTAGAACGCCTCCCTTCAACGGTACAGACAGTCAAGCGTCCGGACGTAATTCGGGTCCTGGAAACACAGTCGGGTTCGTTCTCGACGCATAATAGAGAAAATTCCGGGTTCGAACTCCAAGCGGGACAGAAATGGTTGGGCACATTTCCTTTCACCTAATGCAGGTGTTGACCTAGCAGTAAGTAGGTACTGAGGAGTTAGTCAACTTGTTGTGGAGAGGGAGAACAGAGCTCCCAAGAAAAGAGGGAGAACAGAGCTCCCAAGAAAAGAGGGAGAACAGAGCTCCCAAGAAAAGAGGGAGAACAGAGCTCCCAAGAAAAGAGGGAGAACAGAGCTCCCAAGAAAAGAGGGAGAACAGAGCTCCAAGAAAAGAGGGAGAACAGAGCTCCCAAGAAAAGAGGGAGAACAGAGCTCCCAAGAAAAGAAGGAGCTGCAGTTGACAATATTATCATGTCTATAGTTTATTTAACGTTGTTTCTGTTGATGTTCTGCTTTATTTAAGAACAGTATTCTTGAATGAAAGAACATTTTAGTAGAGTACACAGTCCCAGTCACTGTGCAGGAGGACAGTACACAGTCCCAGTCACTGTGCAGGAGGACAGTACACAGTCCCAGTCACTGTGCAGGAGGACAGTACACAGTCCCAGTCACTGTGCAGGAGGACAGTACACAGTCCCAGCCACTGTGCATGAAGACAGTACACAGTCCCAGTCACTGTGCAGGAGGACAGTACACAGTCCCAGTCACTGTGCAGTAGGACAGTACACAGTCCCAGTCACTGTGCAGTAGGACAGTACATAGTCCCAGCCACTGTGCAGGAGGACAGTACATAGTCCCAGTCACTGTGCAGGAGGACAGTACACAGTCCCAGTCACTGTGCAGTAGGACAGTACACAGTCCCAGCCACTGTGCAGGAGGACAGTACTTAGTCCCAGCCACTGTGCAGGAGGAGAGTACACAGTCCCAGTCACTGTGCAGGAGGAGAGTACACAGTCCCAGTCACTGTGCAGGAGGACAGTACACAGTCCCAGCCACTGTGCAGGAGGAGAGTACACAGTCCCAGTCACTGTGCAGGAGGACAGTACACAGTCCCAGCCGCTGTGCAGGAGGACAGTACTTAGTCCCAGTCACTGTGCATGAGGAGAGTACACAGTCCCAGCCACTGTGCAGGAGGACAGTACACAGTCCCAGCCACTGTGCAGGAGGAGAGTACACAGTCCCAACCACTGTGCAGGAGGAGAGTACACAGTCCCAGTCACTGTGCAGGAGGATAGTACACAGTCCCAGCCGCTGTGCACCAGGAGAGTACACAGTCCCAGTCACTGTGCACCAGGAGAGTACACAGTCCCAGCCACTGTGCAGGACAGTACACAGTCCCAGCCACTGTTCGTGAAGACAGTACTTAGTCCCAGTCACTGTGCATGAGGAGAGTACACAGTCCCAGCCACTGTGCAGGAGGAGAGTACACAGTCCCAGCCACTGTGCAGGAGGACAGTACACAGTCCCAGCCACTGTGCAGGAGGACAGTACACAGTCCCAGCCACTGTGCAGGAGGACAGTACTTAGTCCCAGTCACTGTGCATGAGGAGAGTACACAGTCCCAGCCACTGTGCATGAAGACAGTACACATTCCCAGCCACTGTGCAGGAGGAGAGTACACAGTCCCAGCCACTGTGCAGGAGGAGAGTACACAGTCCCAGTCACTGTGCATGAAGACAGTACACATTCCCAGCCACTGTGCAGGAGGAGAGTACATAGTCCCAGCCACTGTGCAGGAGGACAGTACACAGTCCCAGCCACTGTGCAGGAGGACAGTACACAGTCCCAGCCACTGTGCAGGAGGAGAGTACACAGTCCCAGCCACTGTGCAGGAGGAGAGTGCACAGTCCCAGTCACTGTGCAGGAGGACAGTACACAGTCCCAGTCACTGTGCAGGAGGAGAGTACACAGTCCCAGTCACTGTGCATGAGGAGAGTACACAGTCCCAGTCACTGTGCAGGAGGAGAGTACACAGTCCCAGTCACTGTGCAGGAGAGTACACAGTCCCAGCCACTGTGCAGGAGGAGAGTACACAGTCCCAGCCGCTGTGCAGGAGGACAGTACACAGTCCCAGCCACTGTTCATGAAGACAGTACACAGTCCCAGTCACTGTGCAGGAGGACAGTACACAGTCCCAGCCACTGTTCATGAAGACAGTACATAGTCCCAGTCACTGTGCAGGAGGAGAGTACACAGTCCCAGTCACTGTGCAGGAGGAGAGTACACAGTCCCAGCCGCTGTGCAGGAGGACAGTACACAGTCCCAGCCACTGTTCATGAAGACAGTACACAGTCCCAGTCACTGTGCAGGAGGAGAGTACACAGTCCCAGCCGCTGTGCAGGAGGACAGTACACAGTCCCAGCCACTGTTCATGAAGACAGTACACAGTCCCAGCCACTGTGCAGGAGGAGAGTACACAGTCCCAACCACTGTGCATAAAGACAGTACACAGTCCCAGACACTGTGCCACTCTTCTTCTCCTTCACTTACAATATAACAAATCCATTCCTCATAATCTTCATAATGCATTAAGGAGACCAAAGTCAAGAACATAACTCCCAGAAACGCTCTTAGTATTTGTGGCTTTACAAGACTGTAAGAACACCAATGTTAAGTCCTCCCACAAACCCAATGTACCTTCTAATATATACAAATAAATGTATAAACAAATGCATGGAAGAGAATAATGTCATATGAGAAAATCTATGGAGCGAGGTTGGGGTATCTGACCTGGCGTCCCGGGTGGGAGCGAGGTTGGGGTACCTGACCTGGCGTCCCGGGTGGGAGCGAGGTTGGGGTACCTGACCTGGCGTCCCGGGTGGGAGCGAGGTTGGGGTACCTGACCAAGCGTCCCGGGTGGTAGCGAGGTTGGGGTACCTGGCCTAGCGTCCCGGGTGGTAGCGAGGTTGGGGTACCTGACCTGGTGTCCCGGGTGGGAGCGAGGTTGGGGTACCTGGCCTGGTGTCCCGGCTGGGAGCAAGGTTGGGGTACCTGACCTGGTGTCCCGGGTGGGAGCGAGGTTGGGGTACCTGACCTAGCGTCCCGGGTGGTAGCGAGGTTGGGGTACCTGGCCTAGCGTCCCGGGTGGTAGCGAGGTTGGGGTACCTGACCTGGTGTCCGGGTGGGAGCGAGGTTGGGGTACCTGGCCTGGTGTCCCGGCTGGGAGCAAGGTTGGGGTACCTGACCTGGTGTCCCGGGTGGGAGCGAGGTTGGGGTACCTGACCTGGTGTCCCGGGTGGGAGCGAGGTTGGGGTACCTGACCTGGCGTCCCGGGTGGGAGCGAGGTTGGGGTACCTGACCTGGCGTCCCGGGTGGGAGCGAGGTTGGGGTACCTGACCTGGCGTCCCGGGTGGGAGCGAGGTTGGGGTACCTGACCTGGCGTCCCGGGTGGGAGCGAGGTTGGGGTACCTGACCAAGCGTCCCGGCTGGGAGCAAGGTTGGAGTACCTGACCTGGTGTCACGGGTGGGAGCAAGGTTGGGGTACCTGACCTGGTGTCCCGGGTGGTAGCAAGGTTGGAGTACCTGACCTGGTGTCCGGCTGGGAGCTAGGTTGGGGTACCTGACCTAGTGTCCCGGCTGGGAGCTAGGTTGGGGTACCTGACCTAGTGTCCCGGGAGGCTCTCAGACATGCAGCCTGGACCGCTGGATGTAAACATTGCCTTACTCCAAAGAAAAAAATGATAGATATATCACGCTACTGTGAGTTCACTGTGCAGTAACTTCATACTTTCTGTGCAGCAGAGTCCTGAAGCGGCACAGCGTCCTCCCCGCAGCCTGCCGCAGGTGTTCAGGTCTGTGTTGGCGCAGGTTACAGGCACCAGATTCTCGGTGCGGCACATCCTGGCCTCCCGGGTCCCCATGAAGCAGCCGATCCCGGGCCCACAGCAGATCTCGGGCCCCAAACAGCGCCCCCGGAGACCTGGTCCACAAGAGCTACACTGCAAGGATAGGTTAAATGTATTAACCCTTACGCTGCTCCAAACGTCCCTACAGTGTTATAAAACTCTGTACACTGTTACCAACCTGTTGAAGTGGTTTATGAGCGTGTCGAAGTAGTTTATGAGCGTGTCGAAGTAGTTTATGAGTGTTGAAGTGGTTTATGAGCGTGTTGAAGTGGTTTATGAGCGTGTTGAAGTAGTTTATGAGCGTGTCGAAGTAGTTTATGAGTGTTGAAGTGGTTTATGAGCGTGTTGAAGTGGTTTATGAGCGTGTCGAAGTAGTTTATGAGTGTCGAAGTAGTTTATGAGCGTGTTTAATGTTGTAAGAAGTGTCGTTATTGGCGGGAATGATCGTACTCACAGTCCTGGAACGACCAATTTGTGCTGAAGAAGAGGACCTCTTGCCCCCAGGGGGACAGTTGGTGATGAAGCACGCAGCCGCGTTGCCAACCACAACAGCCGCCACCATCATCACTACACCCACCTGCATACCTGTGGGGGGCACAACCCTCTGTATTAGTCGTTTAGTAACACACACCTGTAAGGTTGCCACTTGTACACACCTGCAGGACCAAGCATCTGTCCTAGTGGCTAGGACAACACTCCTGTATATGGCTTCCACCACTCAACCTACACACCTGCTCACACACCTGGATGTATCCTCACTACATCTGTCAGTCTCCATCTTGTCTCTCACTATAATGGAAGCACCCGCCGGCTTGGTGTCCCCACCGGAGACCACTAGAGAGAGATGGTGGGCCAACAGGTAAACTCAGATAAGTATACTCAAATAACACGGGGACACAGATGGAGTACCTTGATCTGTGCAAACTTTACAGTGTTCTGATCTGTGGCCTCGACGCGGACAGGTAGCCGGCGGTTTGTTAAATGTTCACCAATTTATCGTGATGATTAGTTACGTGATAATTATAGCTCATTTCTAGTGGACGTTCTATATCTATATAAATAAAAATGGAAATGTGCGCTTGTGCGTAACCGCTAATCTTCGAAAGTTCTTCACCGATTGCTTTGAAATTTTGACACAACGTTGCATTCGCATAGCAGCGTCTTTTTATAGATGCCACCCCTGTGACAGGTAAAAACATGCGTTTTTTTTTTAAAAACAGCGTCATCTGTTGCACATAATAGCAACATGCACGCTACACTAAATATGTCACGAATTCCATTTCAATGTTTCCGATTGCATTGATAAATTTTATTTTCATAGATTTTTATTTATTTTATTTTTTGTTGAATTATTTTGTGTGACATTGTGTTGGAATTGAGCTGTGTTGTTTACCAGACCGTTCATTTTGTGAGTATAGTTTATTTTTCTATTTTTCCATATTTTCATTTAATTTTTTAGCTGTTTTTCTTATATTTCAGTGATGGGAACATCAGATCACTTGATGTTCCCAATTTTCTGATGGGAACATCAGACCATTTGGGAAGGCATCGGACGAGGGAGTGGGGAATGGTAGGGAGGACTGGGGGGACAGGGGGAAGGTTGCTGTGGCTCAGCCGCAGCAACGCGTGGCCGGGTACTGCTAATAATTTGTTGGTGATGCAGGCGATGAGTCACAATAACGTGGCTAAAGTATGATGACCAGACCACACACTAGAAGGTGAAGGGACGACGACGTTTCGGTCTGTCCTGGACCATTCTCAAGTCGATTGTCGACTTCAGTATGGTCCTGGACGGACCGAAACGTCGTCGTCCCTTCACCTTCTAGTGTGTGGTCTGGTCAACATACTGTTGACCGTTGAAGGAGCCGTAGCAGCTGTCTAACTCCCAGGTACCTATTTACTGCTAGGTGATCAGGGGCATCAGGGTGAAAGAAGGTCTGCCCATTTGTTTCCACCTCCACCGGGGATCGAACCCTCAGGACTACGAATCCCTAGCGCTGTCCACTCAGCCGCCAGGCCCCTTCGACCAAACCGTCAAAATTCCGGTGCTCCAGTGAATAATAATAACCCTAATGACCCAACTCCGTCAAAAACACAACTGTTTAACTTCACCAGAAACAAAACAAACCAACCTAAACCTATTGAGGTTTTCTAATGCCATAGAAAATATATACATTTCTATGTCAAAATATTAACATAGAAAACGGCAATATTACGTTGCTTCATGTTAAACTGACAAGTCATATTTGTTTAACAAATTGGTCGATTCCGTAACAATTGTGAGGTATTAAGTGAGAGGACAGGTTGTGTTGGTGCCTTATGTGTCGTGCCCTCCTGGTACGGCCACAACCACCGTAAATGTGACGTTCGTCAGCTCGGAGCGCCGGGCGGTAATGACCAATTTCATCACTGATATCAAACGAGTTAATTCAGTGACAATTAATACATTAACAAGGACAGAAACGGCTCCAAAAATGAGAGTAATTCAAGCCAGCACGAACGTGCGAAAATGGACTGTTGAACACAATGACGTTCATGTTTTTTAACTACTAATTTTGTGAAAACATATAAAACAGAGGCTAGGCTTCCTGGGGCCAGATTCACGAAAGCACTTACGGAAGCACTTACGAACGTGTTCATCTTTCCACAATCTTTGGCGGCTTTGGTTACATTTATTAAACAGTTTACAAGCATGAAAACTTGCCAATCAACTGTTGTTATTGTTATAAACAGCCTCCTGGTGCTTTTGAGCCCATTAACTGTTTAATAATTGTAAACAAAGCCGCCAAAGATTGAGAAAAGATGGACAGGTTCGCAAGTGCTTTCGTGAATCTGGCCCTGTTGTTTAGGTTTCAGCTACACGGAATAGAATAGAACTATCAGGAGAAATCGCCAAACCATATAGCACTGGGAAGGGGTCAGGATAAGGATTTGGGATGGGACGGGGGGCAGGAATGGTACCCCAACCACTTGGATGGTCGGGGATTGAACGCCGACCTGCATGAAGAGAGACCGTCACTCTACCGTCCAACCCAAATGGTTGGGCGGTCAGCTACACGGAACAAACGTTCCAAGTAGCACGGGCTATGGTGATCCCGTACTACGCTTCCTCTAAGCCTAGCGTAGCACACATATAATGAATTACTTCTAAGAAGTCGTATACTAAGCCTAGTGCTGCGTAAATAGGCCTATCTTGAGGTTATCTTGAGATGATTTCGGGGCTTTAGTGTCCCCGCGGCCCGGTCCTCGACCAGGCCTCCACCCCAGGAAGCAGCCCGTGACAGCTGACTAACACCCAGGTACCTATTTTACTGCTAGGTAACAGGGGCATAGGGTGAAAGAAACTCTCCCCATTGTTTCTCGCCGGCGCCTGGGATCGAACCCAGGACCACAGAATCAGGAGTCCAGCGTGCTGTCCGCTCGGCCGACCGGCTCCCAACCGTCCAGGGAGAGTTGTGTCGCTACTGTTCCATTTTCTGGCGGTAAGTGTTCGAAAAATGATATACACTGTGAACTCCTAGGCCCCAACAGTCCGATTTCAAACGTTCCACCGACCAGTAGCGCAGCGGAGTTCGTCCTCGACCCCACCATCGGGAATCCTGGGTTCGAATCCCTAGCCGGGACAAAAAAAATAATGGCTGTGAGCGTTTTCTATCACCTCATGCCTCTGTTCACCTAGCAGGAAATAGGTACCCGGGAGTTAGTAAACTGTTGTGGGTGGCTGCATCCCGGGGGTGGGGGGGTGAGGGTCCCCTAGAGCGCCTGGGAACCACTAGAGCGCCAGGGAACCACTAGAGCCCCTGGGAACCACTAGAGCACCTGGGAACCACTAGAGCGCCTGGGAACCACTAGAGCCCCTTGGAACCACTAGAGCCCCTGGGAACCACTAGAGCCCCTGGGAACCACTAGAGCACCTGGGAACCACTAGAGCCCCTGGGAACCACTAGAGCACCTGGGAACCACTAGAGCCCCTTGGAACCACTAGAGCACCAGGGAACCACTAGAGCCCCTGGGAACCACTAGAGCACCTGGGAACCACTAGAGCACCAGGGAACCACTAGAGCACCAGGGAACCACTAGAGCCCCTGGGAACCACTAGAGCACCTGGGAACCACTAGAGCACCAGGGAACCACTAGAGCACCTGGGAACCACTAGAGCACCTGGGAACCACTAGAGCACCTGGGAACCACTAGATCACCAGGGAACCACTAGAGCCCCTGGGAACCACTAGAGCACCAGGGAACCACTAGAGCACCTGGGAACCACTAGAGCACCTGGGAACCACTAGAGCACCAGGGAACCACTAGAGCCCCTGGGAACCACTAGAGCCCCTGGGAACCACTAGAGCACCAGGGAACCACTAGAGCCCCTGGGAACCACTAGATCACCTGGGAACCACTAGAGCACCTGGGAACCACTAGAGCCCCTGGGAACCACTAGAGCACCTGGGAACCACTAGAGCACCAGGGAACCACTAGAGCCCCTGGGAACCACTAGATCACCAGGGAACCACTAGAGCCCCTGGGAACCACTAGAGCACCTGGGAACCACTAGAGCACCTGGGAACCACTAGAGCACCAGGGAACCACTAGAGCACCTGGGAACCACTAGAGCGCCTGGGAACCACTAGAGCACCTGGGAACCACTAGAGAACCAGGGAACCACTAGAGCGCATGGGAACCACTAGAGCGCCTGGGAACCACTAGAGCACCTGGGAACCACTAGAGCGCCTGGGAACCACTAGAGCACCTGGGAACCACTAGAGCACCTGGGAACCACTAGAGCACCTGGGAACCACTAGAGCACCTGGGAACCACTAGAGCACCTGGGAACCACTAGAGCCCCTGGGAACCACTAGAGCGCCTGGAAACAACTAGAGCGCCTGGGAACCACTAGAGCGCCTGGGAACCACTAGAGCCCCTGAGAACCACTAGAGCGCCTGGGAACCACTAGAGCGCCTGGGAACCACTAGAGCACCTGGGAACCACTAGAGCGCCTGGGAACCACTAGAGCCCCTGAGAACCACTAGAGCGCCTGGGAACCACTAGAGCACCTGGGAAACACTAGAGCGCTCCACTAGAGGGAGGGCGGGAGAGTCCTTACCTGTTGGGTGCCAGTGGCTGACTGGGTGAGAGAGAGAAGGAGGAGAGGCGAGTCTCGGGAGAGGAGAGAGCGTAATGGCCGAGCTCTCCTCTCCCTCTGTCTTATATAAGAGGCTCATGAGGTGTGGGAGGAGACGGCCCCTTGGAGACCAGGTGGAGGCGCGAGCCCGTTCGCACGCACGCTTGGAAGATACACACTCAAAACCATTGCCACTCAAGTCCTTGTTATCAGTCATTAACTATCTAGAGTAATATAGTACTGTAGTTAGAGTACTGTGGTAGTCTATACATTCATATACCTTCAGGCGCAGAGTCTTCACTCACGACAGAAACAAGCGTTATTGTGTCTGTCTTGTTGACCAGACCACACACTAGAAGGTGAAGAGACGACGACGTTTCGGTCCGTCCTGGACCATTCTCAAGTCGATTGAGAATGGTCCAGGACGGACCGAAACGTCGTCGTCTCTTCACCTTCTAGTGTGTGGTCTGGTCAACATACTTTAGCCACGTTATTGTGACTCATCGCCTGCTTGTGTTTGTCTTGTATTCAACGTCGCGAGGATTGGTATATAAAAGTGTATTGAACATTCTTGCTGATGACAAGATGCAAGGGGTCCTTGTGGTAGTTTTAAGAGCATAACTCTTAGGAAAGGCTGCGGAAAATGCACCTCACGACACTGGAAGACAGGAGAGTAAGGGGAGACATGATCACTACCTACAAAACTCTCAGAGGAATTGACAGGGTTGAAAAGGATATACTGTTTAACACGGGTGGTACGCAAACAAGGGGACACAGGTGGAAACTGAGCACCCAAATGAGCCACAGGGATGTTAGAAAGAACATTTTCAGTGTCAGAGTAGTTAACAGATGGAATGCACTTGGAAGTGATGTAGTGGAGGCTGACTCCATATACAGTTTCAAATGTAGATATGATAGAGCCCAGTAGGCTCAGGAATCTGTACATCAGTTGATTGGCAGTTGAGAGGTGGGACCAAAGAGCCAGAGCTCAATCCCCACAAGCACAAGCAAGGTGAGTACACATAACAAACAAAGCAGTTGAACTGGCAGAACGGGCGCAGGAAGAAACCCCAGATGTAATAGGTCTCACAGAAACAAAATTGTCAGGAGTCATAACAAATGCTGTGTTTCCAAAGCACTTTTATATAATAAGGAAAGAGAGGGAAGGGAGAGGAGGAGGAGTGGCCCTGTTAATAGGGAAAGATTGGAGTTTTGATGAGACAGAAATTCCGGGCTGTGACAGGTTCAGAGATTACATAACAGGAACTATGACAATGGGTGGATCTAAGATGATAGTGGCAGTCATTTGCAAACTTCTACTAAATGACAGAAGACCCAGACAGTAGTTCGACAGAAACAACATGGCAACCAATAATATAATAGAGAGAGCTGCTTCACTTGCCTGCAGGAATGGATCCAGACTCTTAATCATGGGCGATTTCAACCATGGAAAGATAGACTGGGAGAATGGGGACCCACATGGCGGTGAAGATACGTGGAGAGCTAAACTCTTGGAAGTGGCAATAAGGAACTTCAGAGCCAACATGTCAAGAGATCCACAAGAATGAGAGACAGTGACGAAGCTAGACTCGACCTGATATTCACCTTGAATGAGTCTGAAATAGGGGAAGTCAAGTTTGAAGCCCCCATAGGAATGAGTGGCCATAGTGTACTGACATTTGAGTATCTGGTGGAGGTAGGGATAACCTATCCTGGGATGGGATCGGAAGGGAAAAGACTAAATTACCGAAGTGGAAAATATGACGAGATGAGGAACTTCCTAATGGGAATACCATGGGAAACAGAACTCAGAGAAAAGAACGTACAGGATATGATGAATTATGTCACCTGGAAGTGCCAGGAAGCTGCAGACAGGTTTATCCCGGCCGAAATGAAGAAAAATGGAAAGCAGCAGAAGAATCCATGGTTCAATCAGGAATGTATGGTAGCGAAGCATTTGAGTAAAAGAACATGGAGAAACTACAGGAATAACAGAACACCAGAGAGCAGGGAGAGATACCAGAGAGCCAGAAATGAGTATCTCAGAGTGAGGAGAGAAGCAGAGAGACAGTATGGAAATGACATCGCGAATACAGCTAAGACCCAACCAAAGCTGCTCCACAGCCACATCAGGAGGAAAACAGCAGTGAAGGAACAAGTGATGAAACTGAGAAAAGGGGAGAACAGATACACAGAGAATAACAAGGAGGTGTGTGAAGAACTCAACAAGAGGTTCCATGAGGTCTTCACTATAGAGCAAGGAGATGCCCCTGCACTAAATGAGGAGGCAAATAAGCAACCTTGGAGGAATTTGACCTCACCAGTGATGAGGTCAAAAGGAATCTGATGGCGCTGAATGTGACAAAGGTTATTTGGCCTGACAGAATCTCACCGTGGATACTAAAAGAAGGTGCAGAAGCATAAGTGCGCCACTCTCTATGGTGTATAACAGGTCACTGGAAACAGGAGACCTACCGGAAAGATGGAAGACAGCTAATGTAGTCCCAATATATAAAATAGGTAACAGGCAAGAGGCACTGAACTACAGGCCAGTTCCCCTAACTTATATACCATGCAAGGTGATGGAGAAGATCGTGAGGAAAAAGTCTCGTAGAGCATCTGGTGGGAAATAACTTTGTAGCACTCCACCAGCATGGGTTCAGAGATGGTAAATCGTGCCTCACAGGTTTAATAGAATTCTATGACCAGGCAACACAAATTAGGCAAGAAAGAGATGGGTGGGCAGATTGTATTTTCTTGGACTGTCAGAAAGCCTTTGATGCAATACTCCATACAAGGCTGTTACAAAAGTTGGAGCAACAGGCAGGAGTAAAAGGTAAGGTGCTCCAGTGGATAAGGGAGTATCTAAGCAACAGGAAACAGCGAGTAACGGTGAACGGGGAGACATCAGAGTGGCGAGATGTCGCCAGCGGAATCCCACAGGGCTCAGTACTTGGACCCATCCTGTTTCTAATATATGTAAACGATCTTCCAGAGGGTATAGACAATGTTTGGTGACGATGCAAAAGTTATGAGAAGAATCAAGGCAGATGAAGATAGACAGAGACTACAAGACGACCTGGACAAACTAGTGGAATGGTCTAGAAAATGGCTATTAAATTTCAACTCAGAAAAGTGTAAAGTAATGAAATTAGGCGAAGGGAACAGAAGGTTGAACACAATGTACAATCTGGAAAGTGATATCCTGCAAGAGTCAAATAGAGAGAAAGATCTGGGGGGTTGATATCACACCGATTCTGTCCCCAGAGGCCCACAATAAAAGGATATCATCAGCGGCATATGCAAGACTGGCAAACATAAGAACTGCCTTTAGAAACTTGTGTAAGGAATCATTCAGGACCTTCTTTATCACTTAAGTAAGACCAGTCCTGGAGTATGCAGCTCCAGCCTGGAGTCCATACCTAGTTAAACAAGACAAAGTTAGAAAAGATTTAGAGGTATGCCACCAGACTCGTCCCGGAACTGAGAGGTATGAGCTACGAGGAAAGACTAAGGGAGCTGAGAAACACATCCCTGGAAAACAGAAGAGTAAGGGGAGACATGATAACCACCTACAAAATTCTCAGGGGAATTGACAGGGTGGACAAAGACAAATTTAAATCGTGTCCCACACGGGTGGGACACGAACAAGGGGACACAGTTGGAAACTGAGTACCCAAATGAGCCACAGAGACATTATAATATTTTTTTCAGTGTCAGAGTAGTTAACAGGTGGAATGCATTAGGCAGTGACGTGGTGGAGGCTGAATCCATACACAGTTTCAAATGTAGATATGATAGAGCCCAGTAGGCTCAGGAATTAAGTAGGCAACTGGAACACCAGTTGATTGACAGTTGAGAGTTGGGACCAAAGAGCCAAAGCTCAACCCCCCGCAAGGTGAGTACACACACCTTGCGGGGGTCACCTTGTCAACACCTTGTCACCTTGTCAACAAATAGGTGAGTACACACACACACACAAGAACCTCACTTCGCTGGAAGACAGAAGAGTTAGAGGGGACATAATCACCACATTCAAGATTCTCAAGGGAATTGATAGGGTAGATAAAGACAGGTTATTTAACACAATGGGCACACGCACTAGGGGGACAAGGTGGAAACTGAGTGCCCAGATGAGCCACAGAGATATTAGAAAGAACTTTATTAGTTTTTAACCACAATTAGGTGAGTACAAAACACACACACACACACGCATGAGTATGCCGCCTCATCATGGAGTCCCCACCTGAAGAAGCATATAAGGAAATTGGAAAAGGCTCAGAAGTTTGCAACGAGACTCGTCCCAGAGCTACGAGGGATGGGGTATGAGGAGCGCATGAGGGAACTGTGCCTTACGACACTAGAAAGAAGAAGGGAGAGGGGGACATGATAGGAACGTATAAACTACTCAGAGGGATTGACAGAGTGGACATAGACGAAATGTTCACACGGAATAGTAACAGAACGAGGGGACATGGATGGAAGTTGGAAACTCAGATGAGTCACAGAGATGTTAGAAGTTTTCTTTTAGCGTAAGAGTAGTGGGAAAATGGAATGCACTTAAGGAACAGGTTGTGGAAGCCAATACTATTCATAATTTTAAAAACCAGGTATGATAGGGAAATAGAACCGTTGTCAATGCTGTAAACAACCGATGGCTCGAAAGGCGGGATCCAAGAGTCAATGCTCGATCCTGCAGACACAAATAGGCTAGTACAACCAGGTGAGTACACACACACAAGGATACACAGGCTTCACCAAACACGATAGCGAGTGTTAATGAACTTCGTGCCTGCCTCCGTATGATCAACCTGCCATTGTGTCCAGCACATAGTCACCTCTGACAGTGATACATGAGCACCATCACGGGGGCATCAGCGGGCAAACCCTCATTATATATATATATATATATATATATATATATATATATATAATATATATATAAATATATATATATATATATATATAATATGTATATATAATATGTATACAATAACTAGGAGGGGTAATGATGCGATGCCAGGATAGTCACCCACCACTTCCCATTCCACCTTTCTTCGCCCTCTTTCCATGTCCACTTCTTCCATCTCCCTCATTCTCACCACCATCCACATCTCCTCATATTCACCCCATCTCCCTACCTCTAAACTATCCCCTCCCACCTCAAACAGATAGACATTTCCATTTGTATATAAAATAAATCATATAGATGTGCGGGTAAATGGCGGGAGTAACTGAAACAACTCTACGGACAACACATTTCCTGTTTCATTTCCGACGTCATGGAAATCGCAGATAGGGGGGAGGGGTGGGGGGGGGAGTGTTGAGTTACAGGCATATTTCTTAACACATTTAACTTAGGCCTAGCCCTCAACCAGCCTATGTCTGTCCCATACCCCAGACCAGTTCCCCTGCAAATTTGGGCGAGGCTAGCCCCAGGTGGCTAGCCTCCAAAATTGGACAAAGAGACATTGTTATAGCGGTCGAGGCGACGCCATTACCCATCTCGAGGCTACCCGAACCCACATATAATGGTCAAGATTGGCTTCATCGGTGGTATGGTGTAACGGCATCCCAGGCAGGTGTGTCAGGGAGCTGCCACATGTGACACAGCTCACTCCTGACACCTGACACCCTCACCCTCTCCCCTACACCTGCTACCGGCGCCTCGTGTTACCGTCCCTGGCCCATGGAATGTCAGCCTACACTGCCGCAGAAA
>WNGS01163002.1:822903-836266 GCA_020271785.1 Procambarus virginalis | reverse complement strand
ATCGGGTTTCATTTCTTTCAGTGTTGGATCCGTCATTAAAGGGAAAGCAGCTTTGAAGGGAATGCAGCATTACAAGTGAAACAACTTTACAACACGTGCAATATCGCCGACAGCATCCTGCAGCAACATTCCCTCACTGATGACAGGAATCAAATGTTCTTTCGATCATTAGAGAACTTTTAGTGGGATTGCCAGCGCCGAGCGGCATGACCCCCGCTGGAGACGACAAACTCGTCCACTGGTGACAGATTCCCAGCGCCCGACCCTCGCTCCCCGACACACCGTCATCTGTGTCGCAGTGGGCACAGTATCCGAGAGTAATGTTGATTCAGCCTCGCACCAACGTCACTCTGGAATATTGTACCCACTGGGGTTGTTCACCGTCCTCTTTTACCTCTCTACTGAGGTGGGTACAGGAGCAGACGACTGCTGACTCCTGTTCGCAGGCTGAGAGCTTTCCCTTCCCATAGCTCATGGTAAGCCTTACCCTACTAGTTTTACACACAGGAGGGTACAGGAGCAGACGACTGCTGACTCCTGTTAGCAGGCTGAGAGCTTTCCCTTCCCATAGCTCATGGTAAGCCTTACCCTACTAGTTTTACACACAGGAGGGTACAGGAGCAGACGACTGCTGACTCCTGTTAGCAGGCTGAGAGCTTTCCCTTCCCATAGCTCATGGTAAGCCTTACCCTACTAGTTTTACACAGGAGGGTACAGGAGCAGACGACTGCTGACTCCTGTTAGCAGGCTGAGAGCTTTCCCTTCCCATAGCTCATGGTAAGCCTTACCCTACTAGTTTTACACAGGAGGGTACAGGAGCAGACGACTGCTGACTCCTGTTAGCAGCTGAGAGCTTTCCCTTCCCATAGCTCATGGTAAGCCTTACCCTACTAGTTTTACACACAGGTGGGTACAGGAGCAGACGACTGCTGACTCCTGTTAGCTGGCTGAGAGCTTTCCCTTCCCATAGCTCATGGTAAGCCTTACCCTACTAGTTTTACACAGGAGGGTACAGGAGCAGACGACTGCTGACTCCTGTTAGCGGCTGAGAGCTTTCCCTTCCCATAGCTCATGGTAAGCCTTACCCTACTAGTTTTACACACAGGTGGGTACAGGAGCAGACGACTGCTGACTCCTGTTAGCTGGCTGAGAGCTTTCCCTTCCCATAGCTCATGGTAAGCCTTACCTACTAGTTTTACACACAGGTGGGTACAGGAGCAGACGACTGCTGACTCCTGTTAGCTGGCAGAGAGCTTTCCCTTCCCATAGCTCATGGTAAGCCTTACCCTACTAGTTTTACACACAGGTGGGTACAGGAGCAGACGACTGCTGACTCCTGTTAGCTGGCAGAGAGCTTTCCCTTCCCATAGCTCATGGTAAGCCTTACCCTACTAGTTCCCCTGGAACACAACCACCAATTAGTTAAGAACCAAGTACCCAATTACTGCTGGGTGAACAGAGGCGTAAGGATTGCGGCCCAGTCAATCCTCCCTTTTTATTATATTGTAGACTGTCCCATTGTGACTGACTTTCGCCCTCCTAGACTGAGGTATGCTGAACTATGTAAATACTATATGAATACTGGAACACTTGATGATATATTGGACTTGTACCCAAGCTTGACTATGTAATACATCTGTTATACAATGTATTGTACCTATACAATATGTAATGCATCAGTTATACAACGTGATGTAACTATAACCTGAGCTTGTAAAAGCATCTGAATGACCTTCAGTGGTTGGGGGATTAATAACACCTAGTTTCTCTAGCAGCTAGCTTACCCTGTCAGAGTAGGAGAGATATAAATGTGTGTGAATATGTGTATGTGTGTGTGTATCTGTGTATGTATGTGTATATGTGTATGTGCATGTATGTGTGTGTATATATGTACTCACCTAGTTGTACTCACCTAGTTGTGCTTGCGGGGGTTGAGCTCTGGCTCTTTGGTCCCGCCTCTCAACCGTCAATCAACACGTGTACAGGTTCCTGAGCCTATTGGGCTCTATCATATCTACACTTGAAACTGTGTATGGAGTCAGCCTCCACCACATCGCTTCCTAATGCATTCCATTTGTCAACCACTCTGACACTAAAAAAGTTCTTTCTAATATCTCTGTGGCTCATTTGGGCACTCAGTTTCCACCTGTGTCCCCTAGTGCGTGTGCTCCTTGTGTTAAACAGCCTGTCTTTATCAACTCTGTCGATTCCCCTGAGAATCTTGAATGTGGTGATCATGTCCCCTCTAACTCTTCTGTCTTCCAACGAAGTGAGGTTTAATTCCTGTAGTCTCTCCTCGTAGCTCATACCTCTCAGCTCGGGTACTAGTCTGGTGGCAAACCTTTGAACCTTTTCCAGTTTAGTCTTATGCTTGACTAGATATGGACTCCATGCTGGAGCCGCATATGTGTATGTGTATATATGAATATATGTATGTATATATATGTATGTTTATGTATGTGTATACAGGATATGTGGAAGCTGGTCAGAATTACATTTCACCTTTGTAAATGCACATTAATGACACTATGTAAAAAGTCCTATCGAACACTGTTTATGTAGGACGTAATACACATAAATCTATGTATTTATGTATTTACGTATGTAGGTTAGCTTAGCATTTTAAAAGCACCGAATCACCTTCTGTGGTTGATTGCTCAATAAACCCTTGAACTATATGTTTAACACGTCTCTAACCCTGTCCATGGAGGACAGAAGAAAATGTATATATGCTGGTTAGCATTGTAAATGTGTGGCCACGTCTGTGGTAGAAAAAATTATCCCTTTTAACTATTAAGTTCTTGTTAGATTAAACATTTTGATCGCATATTACATGCTTCAGATGGGCCTGGGTTTTTATAACAAAATCAATGCCATTCATATTTTGTTTCTAAATTTTATATATTTGCGTTTTGGCTATGTGATCAAAGATAATTTGGAAGGTGACGAGGCGAGGTCCTGGCGGGCCACCAGTGGGCCACTAGTGGGCCACCAGCAGGCCACCAGTGGGCCACCAGCGGGCCACCAGCGGGCCACCAGTGGGCCACCAGCGGGCCACCAGCGGGCCACCAGCGGGCCACCACCCGGCCACCAGTGGGCCACCAACAGGCCACCAGTGGGCCACCAGTGGGCCACCAGCGGGCCACTAGTGGGCCACCAGCGGGCCACCAGTGGGCCACCAGTGGGCCACCAGTGGGCCACCAGTGGGCCACCAGTGGGCCACCAGCGGGCCACCAGTGGGCCACCAGCGGGCCACCAGTGGGCCACCAGTGGGCCACCAGTGGGCCACCAGTGGGCCACTAGTGGGCCACCAGTGGGCCATCAGTGGGCCACCAGTGGGCCATCAGTGGGCCACCAGTGGGCCACCAGTGGGCCACCAGTGGGCCACCAGTGGGCCACCAGTGGGCCACAAGCGGGCCATCAGTGGGCCACCAGTGGGCCACCAGCGGGCCACTAGTGGGCCACCAGCGGGGCACTAGTGGGCCACCAGTGGGCCACCAGCGGGCCACTAGTGGGCCACCAGTGGGCCACCAGTGGGCCACTAGTGGGCCACCAGCGGGCCACTAGTGGGCCACCAGCGGGCCACCAGTGGGCCACCAGCGGGCCACCAGTGGGCCACCAGTGGGCCACCAGCGGGCCACCAGTGGGCCACCAGTGGGCCACCAGCGGGCCACCAGCGGGCCACCAGCGGGCCCCCAGTGGGCCACCAGCGGGCCACCAGCGGGCCACCAGTGGGCCACCAGCGGGCCACCAGCGGGCCACCAGTGGGCCACCAGTGGGCCACCAGTGGGCCACCAGCGGGCCACCAGCGGGCCACCAGCGGGCCCCCAGTGGGCCACCAGCGGGCCATTAAAGCACATTGGTATATTAAAGCACATTGCACATATATTAAAGCACATAAAGCACATATATTAAAGCACATTGGTATATTAAAGCTCTGATTACATTGAAATTTTGTCAACACTTCCATACTGACTCGTTATCTGTTAACGCTGGGGTCTTCCAATCACTTTAACGATGCAACAGCACCCAATTGGAGATGGTAAAAATTGATTACCTGCCTAAAGTGAGTCAACCACATCATCTGAGTTGATATTATGAAGCTGTAGGCTTGTAGTGTCTATGTTGCTGTAGGCTTGTAGTGTCTATGTTGTTGTAAGCTTGTAGTGTCTATGTTGCTGTAAGCTTGTAGTGTCTATGTTGCTGTAAGCTTGTAGTGTCTATGTTGCTGTAAGCTTGTAGTGTCTATGTTGCTGTAAGCTTGTAGTGTCTATGTTGCTGTAAGCTTGTAGTGTCTATGTTGCTGTAAGCTTGTAGTCTCTATGTTGCTGTAAGCTTGTAGTGTCTATGTTGCTGTAAGCTTGTAGTGTCTATGTTGCTGTAAGCTTGTAGTGTCTATGTGGCTGTAAGTTTGTAGTGTCTATGTGGCTGTAAGTTTGTAGTGTCTATGTTGCTGTAAGCTTGTAGTGTCTATGTTGCTGTAAGCTTGTAGTGTCTATGTTGCTGTAAGCTTGTAGTGTCTATGTTGCTGTAAGCTTGTAGTGTCTATGTTGCTGTAAGCTTGTAGTGTCTATGTTGCTGTAAGCTTGTAGTCTCTATGTTGCTGTAAGCTTGTAGTGTCTATGTTGCTGTAAGCTTGTAGTGTCTATGTTGCTGTAAGCTTGTAGTGTCTATGTTGTTGTAAGCTTGTAGTGTCTATGTTGCTGTAAGCTTGTAGTGTCTATGTTGCTGTAAGCTTGTAGTGTCTATGTTGCTGTAAGCTTGTAGTGTCTATGTTGCTGTAAGCTTGTAGTGTCTATGTTGCTGTAAGCTTGTAGTGTCTATGTTGCTGTAAGCTTGTAGTGTCTATGTTGCTGTAAGCTTGTAGTGTCTATGTTGCTGTAAGCTTGTAGTGTCTATGTTGCTGTAAGCTTGTAGTGTCTATGTTGCTGTAAGCTTGTAGTGTCTATGTTGCTGTAAGCTTGTAGTGTCTATGTTGCTGTAAGCTTGTAGTGTCTATGTTGCTGTAAGCTTGTAGTGTCTATGTTGCTGTAAGCTTGTAGTGTCTATGTTGCTGTAAGCTTGTAGTGTCTATGTTGCTGTAAGCTTGTAGTGTCTATGTTGCTGTAAGCTTGTAGTGTCTATGTTGCTGTAAGCTTGTAGTGTCTATGTTGCTGTAAGCTTGTAGTGTCTATGTGGCTGTAAGTTTGTAGTGTCTATGTGGCTGTAAGTTTGTAGTGTCTATGTGGCTGTAAGTTTGTAGTGTCTATGTGGCTGTAAGCTTGTAGTGTCTATGTTGCTGTAAGCTTGTAGTGTCTATGTTGCTGTAAGCTTGTAGTGTCTATGTTGTTGTAAGCTTGTAGTGTCTATGTTGTTGTAAGCTTGTAGTGTCTATGTTGCTGTAAGCTTGTAGTGTCTATGTTGTTGTAAGCTTGTAGTGTCTATGTTGCTGTAAGCTTGTAGTGTCTATGTTGTTGTAAGCTTGTAGTGTCTATGTTGTTGTAAGCTTGTAGTGTCTATGTTGCTGTAAGCTTGTAGTGTCTATGTTGCTGTAAGCTTGTAGTGTCTATGTTGCTGTAAGCTTGTAGTGTCTATGTTGCTGTAAGTTTGTAGTGTCTATGTTGTTGTAAGCTTGTAGTGTCTATGTTGCTGCAAGCTTGTAGTGTCTATGTTGCTGTAAGCTTGTAGTGTCTATGTTGCTGTAAGCTTGTAGTGTCTATGTTGCTGTAAGCTTGTAGTGTCTACGTTGCTGTAAGCTTGTAGTGTTTATGTTGCTGTAAGCTTGTAGTGTCTATGTTGCTGTAAGCTTGTAGTGTCTATGTTGCTGTAAGCTTGTAGTGTCTATGTTGCTGTAAGCTTGTAGTGTCTATGTTGCTGTAAGCTTGTAGTGTTTATGTTGCTGTAAGCTTGTAGTGTCTATGTTGCTGCAAGCTTGTAGTGTCTATGTTGCTGTAAGCTTGTAGTGTCTATGTTGCTGTAAGCTTGTAGTGTCTATGTTGCTGTAAGCTTGTAGTGTTTATGTTGCTGTAAGCTTGTAGTGTCTATGTTGCTGTAAGCTTGTAGTGTCTATGTTGCTGTAAGCTTGTAGTGTCTACGTAGATAGGAAGGTAGCCGCTGTAGCAAGCGCGCTAGTGAATAGGCTAGCCATAGATCGCTAGAAACATAAATATTGAGAGATATAAAGGTACAGGAAGCCTGGGTTCGAATATTTGTCACGAAATTACTAAAAAAAAAGACCATAAATCGTGGATGGATTACTCATCTTAACAACACGTCAGCAGCTGACATTTGGTATATGATGAGCACGCCAGAGCGACGTCTGTGAGGGTCGGTGATAGGGTAAGAGTGAGGTGGAGGCCGGCCAGGGTGTCCTCCAGGGCAGGGCGGGCAGTGAATGTCAGGAGGGTGATGGGGTGGCCCGCGCCCTCTGGCGACCACCAGGGCAGGACGGGTGGCCTACACCTTGGGCAGTATATGCCTGGCCTACACCTTGGGCAGTATACACCAGGCCTACACCTTGGGCAGTATATGCCAGGCCTACACCTTGGGCAGTATACACCAGACCTACACCTTGGGCAGTATACGCCAGACCTACACCTTGGGCAGTATATGCCAGGCCTACACCTTGGGCAGTATATGCCTGGCCTACACCTTGGGCAGTATACGCCAGGCCTACACCTTGGGCAGTATATGCCAGACCTACACCTTGGGCAGTATATGCCAGACCTACACCTTGGGCAGTATACGCCAGACCTACACCTTGGGCAGTATACACCAGACCTACACCTTGGGCAGTATATGCCAGACCAACACCTTGGGCAGTATATGCCAGGCCTACACCTTGGGCAGTATATGCCAGACCAACACCTTGGGCAGTATACACCAGACCTACACCTTGGGCAGTATACACCAGACCTACACCTTGGGCAGTATATGCCAGACTAACACCTTGGGCAGTATATGCCAGACCAACACCTTGGGCAGTATATGCCAGACCTACACCTTGGGCAGTATACACCAGACCAACACCTTGGGCAGTATATGCCAGACCAACACCTTGGGCAGTATATGCCAGACCAACACCTTGGGCAGTATATGCCAGACCAACACCTTGGGCAGTATACACCAGACCAACACCTTGGGCAGTATATGCCAGACCAACACCTTGGGCAGTATATGCCAGACCAACACCTTGGGCAGTATATGCCAGACCGACACCTTGGGCAGTATACACCAGACCGACACCTTGGGCAGTATATACCAGACCGACACCTTGGGCAGTATACACCAGACCAACACCTTGGGCAGTATACGCCAGACCTACACCTTGGGCAGTATATGCCAGACCAACACCTTGGGCAGTATACGCCAGACCGACACCTTGGGCAGTATACACCAGACCTACACCTTGGGCAGTATACACCAGACCAACACCTTGGGCAGTATATGCCAGACCGACACCTTGGGCAGTATACACCAGACCAACACCTTGGGCAGTATACACCAGACCGACACCTTGGGCAGTATACACCAGACCTACACCTTGGGCAGTATATGCCAGACCTACACCTTGGGCAGTATACACCAGACCAACACCTTGGGCAGTATACACCAGACCAACACCTTGGGCAGTATACACCAGACCAACACCTTGGGCAGTATACACCAGACCAACACCTTGGGCAGTATACGCCAGACCGACACCTTGGGCAGCATACACCAGACCTACACCTTGGGCAGTATACACCAGACCAACACCTTGGGCAGTATACGCCAGACCAACACCTTGGGCAGTATATGCCAGACCGACACCTTGGGCAGTATATGCCAGACCACACCTTGGGCAGTATACACCAGACCAACACATTAGGCAGTATACGCCAGACCGACACCTTGGGCAGTATACACCAGACCTACACCTTGGGCAGTATACACCAGACCAACACCTTGGGCAGTATATGCCAGACCAACACCTTGGGCAGTATACGCCAGACCGACACCTTGGGCAGTATACACCAGACCGACACCTTGGGCAGTATACACCAGACCGACACCTTGGGCAGTATACACCAGACCAACACCTTGGGCAGTATACACCAGACCAACACCTTGGGCAGTATACACCAGACCAACACCTTGGGCAGTATACACCAGACCTACACCTTCGGCAGTATATGCCAGACCTACACCTTGGGCAGTATACACCAGACCTACACCTTGGGCAGTATACACCAGACCAACACCTTGGGCAGTATACACCAGACCTACACCTTGGGCAGTATACACCAGACCTACACCTTGGGCAGTATACACCAGACCTACACCTTGGGCAGTATACACCAGACCAACACCTTGGGCAGTATACACCAGACCTACACCTTGGGCAGTATACACCAGACCAACACCTTGGGCAGTATACACCAGACCAACACCTTGGGCAGTATACACCAGACCTACACCTTCGGCAGTATATGCCAGACCTACACCTTGGGCAGTATACACCAGACCTACACCTTGGGCAGTATACACCAGACCGACACCTTGGGCAGTATACACCAGACCAACACCTTGGGCAGTATACACCAGACCTACACCTTGGGCAGTATACACCAGACCTACACCTTGGGCAGTATACACCAGACCGACACCTTGGGCAGTATACACCAGATCTACACCTTGGGCAGTATATGCCAGACCTACACCTTGGGCAGTATACACCAGACCGACACCTTGGGCAGTATACACCAGACCAACACCTTGGGCAGTATACACCAGACCTACACCTTGGGCAGTATACACCAGACCTACACCTTGGGCAGTATACAGCAGACCGACACCTTGGGCAGTATACACCAGACCAACACCTTGGGCAGTATATGCCAGACCTACACCTTGGGCAGTATACACCAGACCAACACCTTGGGCAGTATATGCCAGACCAACACCTTGGGCAGTATATGCCAGACCAACACCTTGGGCAGTATACACCAGACCGACACCTTGGGCAGTATACACCAGACCTACACCTTGGGCAGTATATGCCAGACCAACACCTTGGGCAGTATATGCCAGACCAACACCTTGGGCAGTATACACCAGACCGACACCTTGGGCAGTATACACCAGACCTACACCTTGGGCAGTATATGCCAGACCTACACCTTGGGCAGTATATGCCAGACCTACACCTTGGGCAGTATACACCAGGCCTACACCTTGGGCAGTATACACCAGACCTACACCTTGGGCAGTATACGCCAGACCTACACCTTGGGCAGTATACGCCAGACCTACACCTTGGGCAGTATACACCAGACCTACACCTTGGGCAGTATACGCCAGACCTACACCTTGGGCAGTATATGCCAGACCTACACCTTGGGCAGTATACACCAGGCCTACACCTTGGGCAGTATACACCAGACCTACACCTTGGGCAGTATACACCAGACCTACACCTTGGGCAGTATACACCAGACCTACACCTTGGGCAGTATACGCCAGACCTACACCTTGGGCAGTATACACCAGACCTACACCTTGGGCAGTATATGCCAGACCTACACCTTGGGCAGTATACACCAGACCTACACCTTGGGCAGTATACACCAGACCTACACCTTGGGCAGTATACGCCAGACCTACACCTTGGGCAGTATACGCCAGACCTACACCTTGGGCAGTATATGCCAGACCTACACCTTGGGCAGTATACGCCAGACCGACACCTTGGGCAGTATACGCCAGACCTACACCTTGGGCAGTATACGCCAGACCTACACCTTGGGCAGTATACACCAGACCGACACCTTGGGCAGTATACACCAGACCGACACCTTGGGCAGTATAGCCAGACCTACACCTTGGGCAGTATACACCAGACCGACACCTTGGGCAGTATACACCAGACCGACACCTTGGGCAGTATACGCCAGACCTACACCTTGGGCAGTATACCCAGACCTACACCTTGGGCAGTATACGCCAGACCTACACCTTGGGCAGTATACACCAGACCGACACCTTGGGCAGTATACGCCAGACCGACACCTTGGGCAGTATACGCCAGACCTACACCTTGGGCAGTATACACCAGACCGACACCTTGGCAGTATACACCAGACCTACACCTTGGCAGTATACACCAGACCTACACCTTGGCAGTATACACCAGACCTACACCTTGGCAGTATACACCAGACCTACACCTTGGCAGTATTCACCAGACCTACACCTTGGCAGTATACACCAGACCTACACCTTGGCAGTATACACCAGACCTACACCTTGGCAGTATTCACCAGACCTACACCTTGGCAGTATACACCAGACCGACACCTTGGGCAGTATACGCCAGACCTACACCTTGGGCAGTATACGCCAGACCGACACCTTGGGCAGTATACGCCAGACCTACACCTTGGGCAGTATACGCCAGACCGACACCTTGGGCAGTATACGCCAGACCTACACCTTGGGCAGTATACGCCAGACCGACACCTTGGGCAGTATACGCCAGACCGACACCTTGGGCAGTATCCGCCAGACCGACACCTTGGGCAGTATACGCCAGACCGACACCTTGGGCAGTATACGCCAGACCTACACCTTGGGCAGTATACGCCAGACCGACACCTTGGGCAGTATACGCCAGACCGACACCTTGGGCAGTATATGCCAGACCTACACCTTGGGCAGTATATGCCAGACCTACACCTTGGGCAGTATATGCCAGGCCTACACCTTGGGCAGTATACACCAGACCTACACCTTGGGCAGTATACACCAGACCTACATCTTGGGCAGTATACGCCAGACCGACACCTTGGGCAGTATACGCCAGACCTACACCTTGGGCAGTATACGCCAGACCTACACCTTGGGCAGTATACGCCAGACCGACACCTTGGGCAGTATACGCCAGACCGACACCTTGGGCAGTATACGCCAGACCGACACCTTGGGCAGTATACACCAGACCGACACCTTGGGCAGTATACGCCAGACCGACACCATGAAGCGGGAGGCGAGGGAGACCAAGGCCGACGTGCTCACTTCACTTCACCTTCCATAGTTCGCGCCACACAAGATCAAACCATCTACCCCCGGACCTATTTACTATGCAAATTAATGTTGCCAGTTTCACTCTGGGGGTTAAGTTCCACTCCCATCCCCTACTGCTTCCTCCTGTCCCCAAACCCTCTCCGTAGCCAGTGACAGGTTAGACTCCCACTTTGTAAACAGTTTAAAGGAAAGTACTGCAGAATAGAACCAGTGAAGAGCAGGGGTGCCATAGGCACAATCAGAGAACACTGTATAAACATCAGAGGTCCGCGGTTGTTCAACGTCCTCCCAGCAAGCATAAGAAATATTGCCGGAACAACCGTGGACATCTTCAAGAGGAAACTAGATTTATTCCTCCAAGGAGTGCCGGACCAACCGGGCTGTGGTGGGTATGTGGGCCTGCGGGCCGCTCCAAGCAACAGCCTAGTGGACCAAACTCTCACAAGTCAAGCCTGGCCTCGGGCCGGGCTTGGGGAGTAGAAGAACTCCCAGAACCCCATCAACCAGGTATCAACCAGGTATCAACCAGGTATCAACCTCACCTTGTAAACAGTGGACAGTTAGTGAAGCACTCCCACGGGCCACAGTTCTCCATGAGGCGGGGCACCTACCTGGATGGAGTCCATGTGTGAGTATATTGTGTAGACGGACACATATATATTGGGTATGTACCCCCATAAAGTGTTCCAGCGTATATCAGTCGATATACTCTTGAGAGTTACAATTAACCGAGTGCACAATTAACCGAGGGCACAATTAACCGAGTGCTTAATTATATCTTCATGCCTCTTAAGTATACGGTCATAACTTACTACTTTTAGTAAATAATCCTTAGCTTAAATTAACCTATGTTTATTACTCAACTTTTTCACTCATTTCATTTATTACTAAGGTTGCCTAGCCTCGCCATCCTCTCTTACTCCATTGTACCACTGGCTTTGCCTGTGTCTCATTTATGGAAATGATTTACTTACAGCTAGTGTACCTGAGAGTACCTGTAAGCTACCTCATTTTTTGTTCTTTTTTTTTGTTCATTTTGTTTGTGTGTTGTATAGTCTTGTTTTATATATATATTTCCCCTTTTATATCTTAATTATTTTTTGTAATTTGCCATTCCTGCCTTGTATTCCTGCAACCATCCTTATTATGCAGGCAAGTGTAGACCCTGAACTAAACCTCTTATCCTCTATCTATGACAATCATCACTTTAATGATCTGAACTGCAGATATTTTACAGCAAATGATGTAAACAATGTATTATCACATAATCACAATATCTCTGTAATCAACTTAATGTTAGATCCCTAGGTAAACACTTCGATGATGTTAGTGCCTTAATTGAAACTATTGACAACAAATTCACTTTTATTGTACTTACTGAAACATGGTTGAAAGAGGATACTACTCAACTCTTTAACATGCCTAACTACTTGGCAATTCACAACTGTCGTCAAACTCAGAGAGGTGGTGGTACTGCTCTTTACTACCATCATGAACTAACATGCTTAAAAGTAATTAGAACTAGAGACTGCTGTGGGGAGTATATCTTCGCCAGTTTCAGAGTAAAGGGTACCGAATCTATCCTGTCTGTGGGAGCAGTCTATAGGATTCCTAACACTGATGTGCCCGAATTCAATTCAAACCTTAGAATCTAATACTCGATAACAGACTTAACAAAAACCATCTAATTATCGCAGGGGACTTTAATATTGACCTCTGCGAGCCTGAGCACCCTACTGCTGTTAGCTTCCTCAACTGTATGAATTCCTGCTTCCTCATACCCTTAATCACTAGACCTACTAGAATCACTGATAGTACTGCCACGACTCTAGATCACATCTGGACCAACATAACCTCTCCGCTTACTTCAGGTATAATCACCGACAGTACTACAGACCATTACCCCACATTTCTCTTAACTAACATTAACAAACCACCTCTAGAGTCAAGGGAGATAAGTTTTAGGCTGCACAGTGAATCTGCTATAGGCAATTTTATAACTGCTGCTGATAATGTCAACTGGGAGTCAGAGTTAGGTAACATAGGGGACATCAACCTAGCAGTTCAATCTGTTCTTCAAAAAACTCTAAGCCTTTATAACACCCACTGTCCTATGCTTACAAAACAAGTCACTACCAAAAGGCTTAACAATCCCTGGCTTACAAAGGGAATACTTAAATCCATAATAAAAAACATGACCTTGAGAAGAAGTATAGGCTAGGAACAGTCTCTAAAGAATTCTCAAAGAATTACTCTTTACTGCTATCTAAGATAATTAGACGAGCCAAAACTAAATACTACGAAGATAAATTTACCAAAA
>WNGS01163002.1:791118-812642 GCA_020271785.1 Procambarus virginalis | reverse complement strand
AACCAATGTTCACTTGCCATTGTGAAGTCAAACCAATGTTCACTCGCCATTGTGAAGTCAAACCAATGTTCACTTGCTATTGTGAAGTCAAACCAATGTTCACTTGCTATTGTGAAGTCAAACCAATGTTCACTTGCCATTGTGAAGTCAAACTAATGTTCACTTGCCATTGTGAAGTCAAACTAATGTTCACTTGCCATTGTGAAGTCAAACCAATGTTCACTCGCCATTGTGAAGTCAAACTAATGTTCACTTGCCATTGTGAAGTCAAACTAATGTTCACTTGCCATTGTGAAGTCAAACCAATGTTCACTTGCCATTGTGAAGTCAAACCAATGTTCACTTGTCATTGTGAAGTCAAACCAATGTTCACTTGTCATTGTGAAGTCAAACCAATGTTCACTCGCCATTGTGAAGTCAAACCAATGTTCACTTGCCATTGTGAAGTCAAACCAATGCTCACTTGCCATTGTGAAGTCAAACCAATGTTCACTTGTCATTGTGAAGTCAAACCAATGTTCACTTGTCATTGTGAAGTCAAACCAATGTTCACTTGTCATTGTGAAGTCAAACCAATGTCCTTAATAACAGTAATTTCGACAAGGTAACAAGCTGACCTAAGCCGGAAACTCTGATATTTTCTGTTCGTTTCAGGGCTTTGATACCACCCTGGACATCTTCTCCAGCGGAGGCGTTTGGGCAACATTTGATCACGCTGCAGTAAGGCGAAGATTTAGGGAAGGGGGAGGGAGCTATGAGGGGGGAAAGCGCCAAGCAATTCACGGGAGACATCTCCTGTCCACGAGGCTAACCATAGTCCGTGCTTCTTGCCCAGCTCCTGTGCCAGGTAAGTTACGGGCTCACCATAGCCCGTGCTACTTGGAACTTGTTCCGAGTAGCTGAATCTATAACAACAACAGCCAAGCCATTACGACTATATTATACTGGGAAGAGGGGGTCAGGATAAGGATTTGGGATGGGACGGAGGGAAAGGAATGGTGCCAGACCACTTGGACAGTCGGGGATTGAACGCCGACCTGCATGATGTGAGTCTGTCGCTCTACCGTCCAGCCCAAGTGGTTGGGATGATTTAGAGGTGACATGACTGCAATAGGATGACATGCCATAACAAGGGGGAATATTAACAAGGTATTAAACATATTAACACAAAGTACAACACGAAACAATGGATAATTTATTTTAATGTGATTATAATGGATATTTTAATTTTATTTAAGGTATTTAAGTATTTTAATGGATATAAGTTGGATTAGTTTAGATTCCGGAAAGACCTGGGTAAATTCTGGTTTGTTAACAGGGTGATTGATCTATGTAATAGATTACCGGGCAACATAATACGAGTGGGATTCCTTGATTGTTTCAAGCGTAGGTTAGACATGTGTGGATGATTCTATAGTGCCTAAAATGCGGGATATTGAGGCCGGGATGAATTACCAGAGATGCTAGAACCCTCTCGTCTTCACCAAGATCAGGAATCTGCAACTAGCTATTACGTGCCTTTTTTTTACGAAACCTGTACATCTTTCCTCAGTTAGGGAGGTTATATTAGCCTTTATTAAACAGTTCATAACTCCGAAGTCCTGCGAGGTTGTTTATAACAACAATAAGCTTGGGTTGTGAAGGTTCCAGCTCATAAACTCTTCAGTAACTACAAACGAAGCCACAATTGATTGATTGATGAAGATTAAGTCAGCCAAAAGATGGCACGGGCATGAATAGCCCGTAAGTGGTGGCCCTTTTGAGCCATTACCAGTATCAAGAGCTGATACTGGAGATCTGTGGAGGTGCGATTGCACCCTGCGTGACGGGAGATGTCTCCCGAGCAAGCCACAACGATCGAAGAAAGATGCACAGGCTTCGTAAGTGGACACATTAATGCTTGATAAATGGGGTGGGTGAGAGGAGCGGAGCGTGCGGGGCATCATGCCCCACCTCAGGTACGTTGGGTAACTCGGCCCGCCAAAGGTGGGTCTCTGGGCGCCAAGGGATGCTGTATGTCAAATGAAATCGGATTCCTGTGGGTATTTACCTCGCCCTTCCTTAAAGGTCGTGTTGGACCAGCATTGTCATCGTCTGGGCAGCTGGTCTCAGCGTGTCTCACTCTCAGCAACGTAGTGTTACCCTGGATTATATGTGTGCAAATCACCAAAAAATAAACACGTGAAAAAAAATGTGACAGTGTCAGACCACGGAGGAAAATTGAAACAGGAATTTCCTTCAGTACTTTCGTATATTAATACATCTTCAGAAGGAGATGTATCGACTTGAGAATGGTCCAGGACGGATCGAAACGTCGTCGTCCCTTCATTTTTTAGTATGTCGTCTGGTCAACAGATGTATTAATAACGAAAGTACTTAAGGAAATTCCTGTTTCAATTTTCCTCCGTGGTCTGACACTGTCACTCGATTATATAAATATATCGAGTTATTTCTCTTGGCGTTAATTTCAATACCGTGAGAATTGAGCAATGTCTGCTATTGCTCAATGCCATTTATTTCGAATCAATTTTAGTGATCGACTTTATATCTTGAACCGATTGGTAGTTTTCATGTTACCTAATTTGATTGATCGATGAAGATTAAGCCACCCAAGAGGTGGCACGGGCATGAATAGCCCATAATTAATAGGGGCCTAATTTCCATCTTATATATTTATATAGGCTCAGGTACCCTATAGTGTGTACGGGCTCGCCATATCCCGTGCTGCATGGAAATTTTGTTCCGAGTAGCTGAATCTAAAACAACAACAACAACAACAACAACAACCTACAGTGTTGGAGCCTCCATAAAGGTTCTTGTTCAAGTTCCAAAACTCCAACTGTTTCCAACAAGTTTTCAAAAGTTTTCAAGTTACCAAAACTCCAACCAAACCCGCCACGATTCTTCGCGGCGGGGATCGTATTCCAGGGACCTGCCCGAAACGCTACGCGTACTAGTGGCTGTACAAGAATGTAACAACTCTTGTTTATATCTCAATAAAAAAAACTGCTTATAACTGCCGTTGTCGAGGATAGGAATGTTGCATCAAGGTCTCCTAAGGTCATAGTTCTGACCATCCTTGGGATGCTACCCTCAACAGTTGCCTCACTCACGGGTACTTATTCTCTACCTGTTGAACAAAGGCATCGCGTGAAAAGAAACTTGTCCATCAATTTCCAACCCGGGATTGATCCCGGGATCTTCGATTGTGAGTTGAGAACGTAAACTAGTGTGCGATAGAAAATAGGGAGACTGCAGACAAACCTATCCGCCTATACAAGGCAGCTCCTGTTTGTGTCCACACAAACTCATCCATATATGTGTCTAACCTACGCTTGAAACAATCACGTGAGCTCCAGTCTACATGTTATCCGGTACTTCACAAACAAGTATTTATTGTCAAAAAAATAATTTCTTTATCGGGTCACAGAGAATGCCCAGTGGAGGTCGACCAGACCCGTCTCCGCGACCATCCTGGAGGTCGACCGGAACCGTCTCCGCGACTATCCTGGAGGTCGACCGGACCCGTCTCCGCGACTATCCTGGAGGTCGACCGGACCCGTCTCCGCGACCATCTTGGAGGTCGACCGGACCCGTCTCCGCGACCATCTTGGAGGTCGACCGGACCCGTCTCCGCGACCATCCTGGAGGTCGACCGGACCCGTCTCCGCAGCCAGCCTGGAGGTCGACCGGACCCGTCTCCGCGACCATCCTGGAGGTCGACCGGACCCGTCTCCGCGACCATCCAGGAGGTCGACCAGACCTGTCTCCGCGACCATCCTGGAGGTCGACCGGACCCTGTTTGATGGGGTTCTGGGAGTTCTTCTACTCCCCAAGCCCGGCCCGAGGCCAGGCTTGACTTGTGAGAGCTTGGCCCACCAGGCTGTTGCTTGGAGCGGCTCGCAGGCCCACATACCCACCACAGCCCGGTTGGTCCGGCACACCTTGAAGGAAACAATCTAGTTTCCTCTTGAAGATGTCCACGGTTGTTCCGGCAATATTTCTTATAGTCGCTGGGAGGATGTTGAACAACCTCTGATGTTTATACAGTGTTCTCTGATTGTGCCTATGGCACCTCTGCTCTTCACTGGTTCTAATTTGCATTTTCTTCCATATCGTTCACTCCAGTACGTTGTTATTTTACTGTGTAGATTTGGGACCTGGCCCTCCAGTATTTTCCATGTGTATATTATTTGGTATCTCTCTCGTCTCCTTTCTAGTGAGTACAATTGGAGAGCTTTGAGACGATCCCAATAATTTAGGTGCTTTATCTCGTCTATGCGTGCCGTATATGTTCTCTGTATTCCCTCTATTTCAGCAATCTCTCCTGCTCTGAAGGGGGAAGTGAGTACTGAGCAGTACTCAAGACGGGACAACACAAGTGATTTGAAGAGTACAACCATTGTGATGGGATCTCTGGACTTGAAGGTTCTCGTAATCCATCCTATCATTTTTCTGGCTGACGCAATATTTGCTTGGTTATGCTCCCTAAACGTTAGGTGTCGTCGGACATCAATATTCCCAAATCCTTTACATGTTGTTTTCCTACTATGGGCACATGTGATTGTGTTTTGTACCCTGTATTATGTTTAAGGTCCTCATTTTTACCGTACCTGAGTACCTGGAATTTATCACTGTTAACATCATGCTATTTTCTACCGTTCAGTCGAAAACTTTATTAACATCTATTTGTAGTTTTTCAATGTCTTCAACAGAGGTAATTTTCATGCTGATTTTTGTGTCATCTGCAAAAGATGAAACGAAGTTGTGACTTGTATTTGAGTCTATATCTGATATGAGAATAAGGAAAAGCAGTGGTGCAAGGACTGTACCCTGAGGTACAGAGCTTTTAATTGCGCTTGGACTCCTTTTTATATGGTTGACTGTTACTCTTTGTGTTCTGTTCGACAGAAAACTGAGTATCCAGCGTCCTACTTTACCAGTTATTCCCATTGACCTCATTTTGTGTGCTATCACTCCATGGTCACATTTATCGAATGCCTTTGCAAAGTTGGTGTATACCACATCTGCACTCTGCTTTTCTTCTAAGGCCTCAGTGATTTTGTCATAGTGGTCAAGTAGCTGTGAGAGGAATGATCTTCCCGCTCTAAATCCATGTTGGCCTGGTTTGTGGAGGTCATTGGTTTCCATGAAACAGGTGACCTGACTCCTAATCACTCTCTCAAATACTTTTATTATGTGGGACCTTAGTGCAACTGATGTATAATTCTTTGCCAAAGCTTTGCTCCCTCCCTTGTGTAGAGGGCTATGTCTGCTGATTTAAGCACATCTGGTATCTCCCCCCGTGTCCAAGCTCTTCCTCTTCCTGTTCACGGTTGTTCCGGCAATATTTCTTATGCTTGCTGGGATGATGTTGAATAACCGCGGACCTCTGATATTTATACTCGTCTCTGCGACCATCTTGGAGGTCGACCGGACCCGTCTCCGCGACCATCCTGGAGGTCGACCGGACCCGTCTCCGCGACCATCCCGGAGGTCGACCGGACCCGTCTCCGCGGCCATCCTGGAGGTCGACCGGACCCGTCTCCGCGACCATCCTGGAGGTCGACCGGACCCGTCTCCGCGACCATCCTGGAGGTCGACCAGACCCGTCTCCGCGACCATCCTGGAGGTCGACCGGACCCGTCTCCGCAGCCAGCCTGGAGGTCGACCGGACCCGTCTCCGCGACCATCCTGGAGGTCGACGGACCCGTCTCCGCGACCATCCAGGAGGTCGACCAGACCCGTCTCCGCGACCATCCTGGAGGTCGACCGGACCTGTTTGATGGGTTCTGGGAGTTCTTCTACTCCCCAAGCCCGCCCGAGGCCAGGCTTGACTTGTGAGAGCTTGGCCCACCAGGCTGTTGCTTGGAGCGGCTCGCAGGCCCCACATACCCACCACAGCCCGGTTGGTCCGGCACACCTTGAAGGAAACAATCTAGTTTCCTCTTGAAGATGTCCACGGTTGTTCCGGCAATATTTCTTATAGTCGCTGGGAGGATGTTGAACAACCGTGGACCTCTGATGTTTATACAGTGTTCTCTGATTGTGCCTATGTCACCTCTGCTCTTCACTGGTTCTATTTTGCATTTTCTTCCATATCGTTCACTCCAGTACGTTGTTATTTTACTGTGCAGATTTGGGACCTGTCCCTCCAGTATTTCCATGTGTATATTATTTGGTTCTCTATCTCTCTCGTCTCTTTCTAGTGAGTACATTTGGAGAGCTTTGAGACGATCCCAATAATTTAGGTGCTTTATCTCGTCTATGCGTGCCGTATATGTTCTCTGTATTCCCTCTATTTCAGCAATCTCTCCTGCTCTGAAGGGGAAGTGAGTACTGAGCAGTACTCAAGACGGGACAACACAAGTGATTTGAAGAGTACAACCATTGTGATGGGATCCCTGGACTTGAAGTTCTCGTAATCCATCCTATCATTTTTCTGGCTGACGCAATATTTGCTTGGTTATGCTCCCTAAACGTTAGGTCGTCGGACATCATTCCCAAATCCTTTACATGCTGTTTTCCTACTATGGGCACATGTGATTGTGTTTTGTACCCTGTATTATGTTTAAGGTCCTCATTTTTACCGTACCTGAGTACCTGGAATTTATCACTGTAAACATCATGCTATTTTTCTTCTACCGTTCAGTCGAAAACTTTATTAAAATCTATTTGTAGTTTTTCAATGTCTTCAACAGAGGTAATTTTCATGCTATTTTTGTGTCATCTGCAAAGATGAAACGAAGTTGTGACTTGTATTTGAGTCTATATCTGATATGAGAATAAGGAAAAGCAGTGGTGCAAGGACTGTACCCTGAGGTACAGAGCTTTTAATTGCGCTTGGACTCCTTTTTATATGGTTGACTGTTACTCTTTGTGTTCTGTTCGACAGAAACTGAGTATCCAGCGTCCTACTTTACCAGTTATTCCCATTGACCTCATTGTGTGTGCTATCACTCCATGGTCACATTTATCGAATGCCTTTGCAAAGTTGGTGTATACCACATCTGCACTCTGCTTTTCTTCTAAGGCCTCAGTGATTTTGTCATAGTGGTCAAGTAGCTGTGAGAGGAATGATCTTCCGCTCTAAATCCATGTTGGCCTGGGTTGTGGAGGTCATTGGTTTCCATGAAACAGGTGACCTGACTCCTAATCACTCTCTCAAATACTTTTATTATGTGGGACCTTAGTGCAACTGATGTATAATTCTTTGCCAAAGCTTTGCTCCCTCCCTCGTGTAGAGGGGCTATGTCTGCTGATTTAAGCGCATCTGGTATCTCCCCCCGTGTCCAAGCTCTTCCTCTTCCTGTCCACGGTTGTTCCGGCAATATTTCTTATGCTTGCTGGGATGATGTTGAATAACCACGGACCTCTGATGTTTATACTCGTCTCTGCGACCATCTTGGAGGTCGACCGGACCCGTCTCCGCGACCATCCTGGAGGTCGACCGGACCCGTCTCCGCGACCATCCCGGAGGTCGACCGGACCCGTCTCCGCGACCATCCTGGAGGTCGACCGGACCCGTCTCCGCGACCATCCTGGAGGTCGACCAGACCCGTCTCCGCGACCATCCTGGAGGTCGACCAGACCCGTCTCCGTGACCATCCTGGAGGTCGACCGGACCCGTCTCCGCGACCATCCTGGAGGTCGACCAGACCCGTCTCCGCGACCATCCTGGAGGTCGACCAGACCCGTCTCCGCGACAATCCTGGAGGTCGACCGGACCCGTCTCCGCGACCATCTTGGAGGTCGACCGGACCCGTCTCCGCGACCATCCTAGAGGTCGACCGGACCCGTCTCCGCGACCATCCTGGAGGTCGACCGGACCCGTCTCCACGACCATCCCGGAGGTCGACCAGACCCGTCTCCACGACCATCCCGGAGGTCGACCAGACCCGTCTCCGCGACCATCCTGGAGGTCGACCGGACCATCAAGGGAGCGTGGCCGGGCCATAGTGCGCCCCTCGGCCCAGCAACACTCCACAGCCACTTTTTCAGGGGGGAATTGACGGGTTGAGTTTAGCGGGTATAAGGTGAGGGGGTCGTGTGGTGGACCTGGCTATATAAGGTGTGGCCGGGGCCTTCCTGCAGTAGTCAGTTGTGTGTGTCGTCGTGGGCAAGATGAAGCTTGTGGTCAGTATGTCGACTTGTTCATTGATATATTATACTCGGTTGTTAAGGGTATAGTTGGTAGCGTAGTAGGCTACGTTGTCTGCTCACAACGAGGATCCCGGGTTCAATCCCCGAATGGAATAGAGACTGGCATCTACTTTCAACTGATTGCATCCTCAGGCAGGTCACTGATTGGCCCTGGGAGGGGGAGGGGGAAGGGAAGGGAACTATCAGGGGGAAAGCGCCAAGCCATTGCGACTATATAGCATTTGGAAGGAGTCAGGATAAGGATTTGGGATGGGACGGGGTGGGAAGGAATGGTGCCCAACCACTTGGTGGACGGTCGGGGATTGAACGCCGACCAGCATGAAGCGAGACCGTCGCTCTACCGTCCACCCCCAATTGACTGGAGGGGGAGGGGGAACTTATGCCTGTTGTTGTTGCTGTTCTTTTAGATTCAGCTATACAGAACGAAATGTCCTTGTATCACGGGGTATGGTGAGCCTGTAATTGAGTTCAATTCTTCACGATAACCTTGTTACTGTCATATCTGGGTCAAAGTTTTAAATGAAGGTAGAGTTTCCTTCTCTTCACACAGGTTTTAGTCTTTTGTTTTAATAACATTATTTTGGTGGGGGATATAGGTGCACAGTGTTCACTAGTGTGGCCCGTTATTCAACTGCTTTTCTAACCATTGTTGTCGCTGTGGATTTTGCATCTAATGCATCTGCTGTCGTTGAATTAATGTTGAGTTTGGTGCGCAGGGCTTCAGTTGCTTCACATTCCAGTAAGTAATGCAATAGTGGGTTCATTGCATCTGTTCCGCAGATCTGATACTCTATAACTATTGGGTTTATTACCTCCCAGCAGCACTTGTGGCCAAGTCTGAGTCTATGAATGGCTGCTGCAATGTCTCTGGATATCTTTTGTCAGGCTTGAAAGAGTAGTACCCAGTGACTTGTTCGTACCATATCGCAGTGGATCTTCCTTCCGCTACTTTGGCTCTGTGGCGACTTTTGATAGTTGGGAATATTTTCTTCTTGATTTGCTCATTAATCTGTGAAAAACTTGGACGTATTTTAACCTGCACAACAGGCAGAACAGTGGCAGTTTTTGCCAGTGAGTCTGGCTTTTCATTGCCATATATGCCAGTGTTACTTGGAATCCAATTTAGGGTGATTGACAGCCCTAGGTTGTGTGCTTCTTTTCCTATATGAAGGATTTATGTAATGAGTTATATATTATCTCTGTGTAGGCTGGATAACAATGTCTGGAACGAAGATTTAGAGTCGGAATGAATGATGACATAACGTAAATTATTCTCAATTGCGTAATTTATGGCCTCCTTTATGGCATATAATTCTGTTTACAATGTTGAGCACCCACTATTCATGCTGCAGTAAGCTTCATGGTTGGTAGTGTAAACTGCTGCCCCAGCAGAACCTCTTTCTTGATCAACTGATCCGTCTGTGAAGATGTGAGTCGTTGTCGGTCTTGAGATAGTTTCCATTTGTTGTTCTATGACTGCTTTGAGCCTCTGCGAGTCACATGCTGATTTTTTAACTGGTAATCCTTCAATGATTATCATTAGACTCGATTCTTCCCATGGAGGAGGCTGCCGAAAGTGTTGATATGGTCTATCTTCTCCTTTGTTTTTAATGGTCCGTTTCAAGTTTACCTTCTCTAGAATCTTGACCAGATTATCCGTCCATGCTCTGGTTCTAAACTGAAGGTTTCTGTGAAGCGATCTGTATAAGCTATCTTTGATTGACAGTCTGGCGGTGGTCCCAACAAGTTGTGCTGTTATGGTGGCTATCCTTTGTTTGATCCTTTGTTCTAATGCTGGTAAGTTGGTTTCCATTCTTAGATTCTCTCGACGCGTCCATATAGGTGCTCCCAGCATTGTTCTGAAGGTATCATTTTGAGACATTTTCAGTTTCTCCCATTGGTTATCACTGAGGGATGTAAGAGCAGGGGCAGCATAGACAATGAGTGACCTAACTTTTTGAACATAGTGCATTTTAAGAACTGGTAGAGATGCTCCATCTCTAAGACTGGTCAGGGAGCGCAAAGCTGAGTTGCTGGGGTTACAGCGTTGCCGAAGACATTCAATTTCTTGAGTGAATTTCAACTGACTGCCTTTATGGCTCCAAGGTATTGAAAAGAGGTGACCCAATCAGTTTCGTGTCCTTGTAGTGCTACTGTTATTGTGGTGCCTCTGTTCCCCCAGCAGTAAATAGGTCCCCGGGAGTCAGGGAACTGTTGTGGGCTGCCTCCTGGGGAAGGTCAGCAGTTGGCCAACCAGCCCGTCCTCGACACAAGTCCAT
This sequence comes from Procambarus virginalis, assembly GCA_020271785.1. Taxonomy (NCBI): domain Eukaryota; kingdom Metazoa; phylum Arthropoda; class Malacostraca; order Decapoda; family Cambaridae; genus Procambarus; species Procambarus virginalis. Next base: position 802,200 of record WNGS01163002.1, on the reverse strand, counting down.
TTCATCCAGCGGTCGACCCCACAGACACATTCATAAATTTTTACATGCTGTTCATTCAAAACAGGAATTTTTTCAAATATAAATTAATATTATAATATATTAGCTTATAGAGGCATAGGTTAGGTTACGTTAGGTGTTTAGGTTCTGTTGGCAATTATTTGTATTTGTAGTACGTGGGTTAAGCATTTACAGCGTTGTGGTTCGAACACCAGTCGTCAGTGAAGCACTTGTTCCGGAAGTGTTCGGACGTCATCAGTTGTGAGTCGTGTGTAAACCGTTTTTCATCCATAAACAGCTGAGGGGGTTGGCGGGTGAATGGAATCACTTTTTGGGTCTTTATTTGGAGGACGGGCTAGGTCAACAGGCTTCCTGTCCCCGACAATGGGACCCACAACCATTAAGGTGCTCCAACAGCCTTGTTACAATAACTATCTAACCACCGACGATAGTTTTTAGTGATAACCACAAATGATAGTTCGACACCCGTTCTCTCATTTAATACATCGCATTTGTTACGGAATTGATCAAATCATTAAACAAACGTTGTGTAACAAGCATAAAAGCTCCTTAATGTTGACAGTTTCTATTCCTCGGCCTCGATAAGTTAAAGTCCTTGCTGGCTCTCCTGGTGTAGATAAACAGTCGTATTTCTTACGTTTTAGGTTAGGCGAAACCGTTGCATTTATTACGGATAACGGGTTGGTCGGTCAGTCAGACTTCTATCCTCACGTGAGGCAAGTCTCTCACTTCTACCCTCACGTGAGGCAAGTTCCTCACTTCTACCCTCACTTGAGGCAAATTCCTCACTTCTACCTTCACTTGAGGCAAGTCCCTCACTTCTACCCTCACGTGAGGCAAGTCTCTCACTTCTACCCTCACGTGAGGCAAGTCTCTCACTTCTACCCTCACGTGAGGCAAGTCTCTCACTTCTACCCTCACGTGAGGCAAGTCTCTCACTTCTACCCTCACGTGAGGCAAGTCTCTCACTTCTACCCTCACGTGAGGCAAGTCTCTCACTTCTACCCTCACGTGAGGTAAGTCCCTCACTTCTACCCTCACGTGAGGCAAGTCTCTCACTTCTACCCCTCACGTGAGGCAAGTCTCTCACTTCTACCCCTCACGTGAGGCAAGTCCCTCACTTCTACCCCTCACGTGAGGCAAGCCCCTCACTTCTACCCCTCACGTGAGGCAAGTCTCTCACTTCTACACCTCACGTGAGGCAAGTCTCTCACTTCTACCCCTCACGTGAGGCAAGCCCCTCACTTCTACCCCTCACGTGAGGCAAGTCTCTCACTTCTACCCCTCACGTGAGGCAAGTCTCTCACTTCTACCCTCACGTGAGGCAAGTCCCTCACTTCTACCCTCACGCGAGGCAAGTCCCTCACTTCTACACTCACGTGAGGCAAGTCCCTCACTTCTACACTCACGTGAGGCAAGTCCCTCACTTCTACCCTCACGTGAGGCAAGTCCCTCACTTCTACACTCACGTGAGGCAAGTCCCTCACTTCTACACTCACGTGAGGCAAGTCCCTCACTTCTACCCTCACGTGAGGCAAGTCCCTCACTTCTACACTCACGTGAGGCAAGTCCCTCACTTCTACACTCACGTGAGGCAAGTTCCTCACTTATACCCTCACGTGAGGCAAGTCTCTCACTTTTACCCTCACGTGAGGCAAGTTCCTCACTTCTACCCTCACGCGAGGCAAGTCTCTCACTTCTACCCTCACGTGAGGCAAGTTCCTCACTTATACCCTTACGTGAGGCAAGTCCCTCACTTCTACACTCACGTGAGGCAAGTCCCTCACTTCTACACTCANCCCAAGGTGTAGGTCTGGCATATACTGCCCAGGCCACCCGTCCTGCCCTGGGGGTCGCCAGAGGGCGCGGGCCACCCCATCGCCCCCCTGACATTCACTGCCCGCCCTGCCCTGGAGGACACCCTGGCCGGCCTCCACCTCACTCTTACCCTATCACCGACCCTCACAGACGTCGCTCTGGCGTCCTCATCATATACCAAATGTCAGCTGCTGACGTGTTGTTAAGATGAGTAATCCATCCACGATTTATGGCCTTTTTTTTTTAGTAATTTCGTGACAAATATTCGAACCCAGGCTTCCTGTACCTTTATATCTCTCAATATTTATGTATCTAGCGATCTATCGCTAGCTACAGCGGCTACCTTCCTATCTACGTAGACACTACAAGCTTACAGCAACATAGACACTACAAACTTACAGCAACATAGACACTACAAGCTTACAGCAACATAGACACTACAAGCTTACAGCAACATAGACACTACAAGCTTACAGCAACATAGACACTACAAGCTTACAGCAACATAGACACTACAAGCTTACAGCAACGTAGACACTACAAGCTTACAGCAACGTAGACACTACAAGCTTACAGCAACGTAGACACTACAAGCTTACAGCAACGTAGACACTACAAGCTTACAGCAACATAGACACTACAAGCTTACAGCAACGTAGACACTACAAGCTTACAGCAACGTAGACACTACAAGCTTACAGCAACGTAGACACTACAAGCTTACAGCAACATAGACACTACAAGCTTACAGCAACATAGACACTACAAGCTTACAGCAACATAGAGACTACAAGCTTACAGCAACATAGACACTACAAGCTTACAACAACATAGAGACTACAAGCTTACAACAACATAGAGACTACAAGCTTACAGCAACATAGACACTACAAGCTTACAACAACATAGAGACTACAAGCTTACAGCAACATAGACACTACAAGCTTACAGCAACATAGACACTACAAGCTTACAACAACATAGAGACTACAAGCTTACAGCAACATAGACACTACAAGCTTACAGCAACATAGACACTACAAGCTTACAGCAACATAGACACTACAAGCTTACAGCAACATAGACACTACAAGCTTACAGCAACATAGACACTACAAGCTTGCAGCAACATAGACACTACAAGCTTACAACAACATAGACACTACAAACTTACAGCAACATAGACACTACAAGCTTACAGCAACATAGACACTACAAGCTTACAGCAACATAGACACTACAAGCTTACAGCAACATAGACACTACAAGCTTACAACAACATAGACACTACAAGCTTACAACAACATAGACACTACAAGCTTACAGCAACATAGACACTACAAGCTTACAACAACATAGACACTACAAGCTTACAGCAACATAGACACTACAAGCTTACAACAACATAGACACTACAAGCTTACAACAACATAGACACTACAAGCTTACAGCAACATAGACACTACAAGCTTACAACAACATAGACACTACAAGCTTACAGCAACATAGACACTACAAGCTTACAGCAACATAGACACTACAAGCTTACAGCAACATAGAGACTACAAGCTTACAGCAACATAGACACTACAAGCTTACAGCAACATAGACACTACAAGCTTACAACAACATAGACACTACAAGCTTACAGCAACATAGACACTACAAGCTTACAACAACATAGACACTACAAACTTACAGCAACATAGACACTACAAGCTTACAGCAACATAGACACTACAAGCTTACAGCCACATAGACACTACAAGCTTACAACAACATAGACACTACAAGCTTACAGCAACATAGACACTACAAGCTTACAACAACATAGACACTACAAGCTTATAGCAACATAGACACTACAAGCTTACAGCAACATAGACACTACAAGCTTACAGCAACATAGACACTACAAGCTTACAGCAACATAGACACTACAAGCTTACAGCAACATAGACACTACAAGCCTGTAGTTATAATGACAAAAAGCCTACAGCTTCATAATATCAACTCAGATGATGTGGTTGACTCACTTTAGGCAGGTAATCAATTATTACCATCTCCAATTGGGTGCTGTTGCATCGTTAAAGTGATTGGAAGACCCAGCGTTAACAGATAACGAGTCAGTATGGAAGTGTTGACAATATATCAATGTAATCAACCAGAGCTTTAATATACCAATGTGCTTTACTATACTTACTAATCTCTCTTATCTCATTTTTTTTCTTGCAATGTATCTGTTATCATTTTATTAATTCTGCTAGAATTTACCTACTTAAAATTATCTGTTAGATTAAGGACATGCCCGAAACGCTGCGTGTACTAGTGGCTTTATAAGATTGTAAATACTATTCTATGTGTTCTCACAAACCCAATGTACCTTCATGTATATAAATAAATAAATAAATAAATAAATAAATAAATAAATAAATAAATATTATGTACACGGAATGTCAGATCCTGGTACTTATTTTGAAACTTCTTTAAAGTCGACAAAATGGCGGTGAATCCAAGTTTATCATCTTGTGTTGAAGTGACGGAGGGAGATGTCCCTGGCAGAGGTGGGCCGGAGATGGCCCCGCTGGTGGCCCGCTGGTGGCCCGGTGGTGGCTCACTGGTGGCCCACTGGTGGCCCGCTGGTGGCCCACTGGTGGCCCGCTGGTGGCCCGCTGGTGGCCCACTGGGGGCCCGCTGGTGGCCCGCTGGTGGCCCACTGGTGGCCCACTGGTGGCCCACTGGTGGCCCGCTGGTGGCCCACTGGTGGCCCGCTGGTGGCCCGCTGGTGGCTCACTGGGGGCCCGCTGGTGGCCCGCTGGTGGCCCGCTGGTGGCCCACTGGTGGCCCACTGGTGGCCCGCTGGTGGCCCACTGGTGGCCCACTGGTGGCCCGCTGGTGGCCCACTGGTGGCCCACTAGTGGCCCACTGGTGGCCCACTGGTGGCCCACTAGTGGCCCGCTGGTGGCCCACTGGTGGCCCACTAGTGCCCCGCTGGTGGCCCACTAGTGGCCCGCTGGTGGCCCACTGGTGGCCCACTGATGGCCCGCTTGTGGCCCACTGGTGGCCCACTGGTGGCCCACTGGTGGCCCACTGGTGGCCCACTGGTGGCCCACTAGTGGCCCACTGGTGGCCCACTGGTGGCCCACTGGTGGCCCACTGGTGGCCCGCTGGTGGCCCACTGGTGGCCCGCTGGTGGCCCACTGGTGGCCCACTGGTGGCCCACTGGTGGCCCACTGGTGGCCCACTGGTGGCCCGCTGGTGGCCCACTAGTGGCCCGCTGGTGGCCCACTGGTGGCCCACTGGTGGCCTGTTGGTGGCCCACTGGTGGCCGGGTGGTGGCCCGCTGGTGGCCCGCTGGTGGCCCACTGGTGGCCCGCTGGTGGCCCGCTGGTGGCCCACTGGTGGCCTGCTGGTGGCCCACTAGTGGCCCACTGGTGGCCCGCCAGGACCTCGCCTCGTCACCTTCCAAATTATCTTTGATCACATAGCCAAAACGCAAATATATAAAATTTAGAAACAAAATATGAATGGCATTTATTTTGTTATAAAAACCCAGGCCCATCTGAAGCATGTAATATGCGATCAAAATGTTTAATCTAACAAGAACTTAATAGTTAAAAGGGATAATTTTTTCTACCACAGACGTGGCCTCACATTTACAATGCTAACCAGCATATATACATTTTCTTCTGTCCTCCATGGACAGGGTTAGAGATGTGTTAAACATATAGTTCAAGGGTTTATTGAGCAATCAACCACAGAAGGTGATTCGGTGCTTTTAAAATGCTAAGCTAACCTACATACGTAAATACATAAATACATAGATTTATGTGTATTACGTCCTACATAAACAGTGTTCGATAGAACTTTTTACATAGTGTCATTAATGTGCATTTACAAAGGTGAAATGTAATTCTGACCAGCTTCCACATATCCTGTATACACATACATAAACATACATATATATACATACATATATTCATATATTCACATACACATATGCGGCTCCAGCATGGAGTCCATATCTAGTCAAGCATAAGACTAAACTGGAAAAGGTTCAAAGGTTTGCCACCAGACTAGTACCCGAGCTGAGAGGTATGAGCTACGAGGAGAGACTACAGGAATTAAACCTCACTTCGTTGGAAGACAGAAGAGTTAGAGGGGACATGATCACCACATTCAAGATTCTCAGGGGAATCGACAGAGTTGATAAAGACAGGCTGTTTAACACAAGGAGCACACGCACTAGGGGACACAGGTGGAAACTGAGTGCCCAAATGAGCCACAGAGATATTAGAAAGAACTTTTTTAGTGTCAGAGTGGTTGACAAATGGAATGCATTAGGAAGCGATGTGGTGGAGGCTGACTCCATACACAGTTTCAAGTGTAGATATGATAGAGCCCATTAGGCTCAGGAACCTGTACACGTGTTGATTGACGGTTGAGAGGCGGGACCAAAGAGCCAGAGCTCAACCCCCGCAAGCACAACTAGGTGAGTACAACTAGGCGAGTACATATATACACACACATACATGCACATACACATATACACATACATACACAGATACACACACACATACACATATTCACACACATTTATATCTCTCCTACTCTGACAGGGTAAGCTAGCTGCTAGAGAAACTAGGTGTTATTAATCCCCCAACCACTGAAGGTCATTCAGATGCTTTTACAAGCTCAGGTTATAGTTACATCACGTTGTATAACTGATGCATTACATATTGTATAGGTACAATACATTGTATAACAGATGTATTACATAGTCAAGCTTGGGTACAAGTCCAATATATCATCAAGTGTTCCAGTATTCATATAGTATTTACATAGTTCAGCATACCTCAGTCTAGGAGGGCGAAAGTCAGTCAATATGGGACAGTCTACAATATAATAAAAAGGGAGGATTGACTGGGCCGCAATCCTTACGCCTCTGTTCACCCAGCAGTAATTGGGTACTTGGTTCTTAACTAATTGGTGGGTTGTGTTCCAGGGGAACTAGTAGGGTAAGGCTTACCATGAGCTATGGGAAGGGAAAACTCTCAGCCAGCTAACAGGAGTCAGCAGTCGTCTGCTCCTGTACCCACCTGTGTGTAAAACTAGTAGGGTAAGGCTTACCATGAGCTATGGGAAGGGAAAGCTCTCAGCCAGCTAACAGGAGTCAGCAGTCGTCTGCTCTTGTACCCACCTGTGTGTAAAACTAGTAGGGTAAGGCTTACCATGAGCTATGGGAAGGGAAAGCTCTCAGCCAGCTAACAGGAGTCAGCAGTCGTCTGCTCCTGTACCCACCTGTGTGTAAAACTAGTAGGGTAAGGCTTACCATGAGCTATGGAAGGGAAAGCTCTCAGCCAGCTAACAGGAGTCAGCAGTCGTCTGCTCCTGTACCCTCCTGTGTGTAAAACTAGTAGGGTAAGGCTTACCATGAGCTATGGGAAGGGAAAGCTCTCAGCCAGCTAACAGGAGTCAGCAGGCGTCTGCTCCTGTACCCTCCTGTGTGTAAAACTAGTAGGGTAAGGCTTACCATGAGCTATGGGAAGGGAAAGCTCTCAGCACTAACAGGAGTCAGCAGTCGTCTGCTCCTATCCCCACCTGTGTGTAAAACTAGTAGGGTAAGGCTTACCATGAGCTATGGGAAGGGAAAGCTCTCAGCCAGCTAACAGGAGTCAGCAGTCGTCTGCTCCTGTACCCACCTGTGTGTAAAACTAGTAGGGTAAGGCTTACCATGAGCTATGGGAAGGGAAAGCTCTCAGCCACTAACAGGAGTCAGCAGTCGTCTGCTCCTGTACCTCCTGTGTGTAAAACTAGTAGGGTAAGGCTTACCATGAGCTATGGGAAGGAAAGCTCTCAGCCAGCTAACAGGAGTCAGCAGTCGTCTGCTCCTGTACCCACCTGTGTGTAAAACTAGTAGGGTAAGGCTACCATGAGCTATGGGAAGGGAAAGCTCTCAGCCAGCTAACAGGAGTCAGCAGTCGTCTGCTCCTGTACCCCCGTGTGTAAAACTAGTAGGGTAAGGCTTACCATGAGCTATGGGAAGGGAAAGCTCTCAGCCAGCTAACAGGAGTCAGCAGTCGTCTGCTCCTGTACCCACCTGTGTTAAAACTAGTAGGGTAAGGCTTACCATGAGCTATGGGAAGGGTAAAGCTCTCAGCCTGCGACAGGAGTCAGCAGTCGTCTGCATCCTGTACCCACCTCAGTAGAGAGGTAAAGAGGACGGTGAACAACCCCAGTGGGTACAATATCCCAGAGTGACGTTGGTTTGCGAGGCTGAATCAACCTTACTCTCGGATACTGTGCCCACTGCGACACAGATGACGGTGTGTTCGGGAGCGAGGGTCGGGCGCTGGGAATCTGTCACCAGTGGACGAGTTTGTCGTCTCCAGCGGGGTCATGCCGCGCGGCGCTGGCAATCCCACTAAAAGTTCTCTAATGATCGAAGGAACATTTGATTCCTGTCATCAGTGAGGGAANCTTAGAATACTCCTGTAAATTCACTACTACAGTCCAATCCCCCTGAAATTTAAACCCGTTACGTTTTATCATATTAAAATAATTAAGAACATTATCCAAGTTTAAGCTCTTGTCCTCCGCCTTAGTTCGCTCTTGTAAGTTAATTATTGCTAGCCCAAATCCCCTGAAATTTTCAAAACCCACTACATTTCAGACCTTGTAAAATAAATCAAAAGCAAATTATCGAGCTCCAATTCCCGTCCTCCGCCTTAGTTCATCAACTAAATTATTTCAGATCAAGACGCTCCATCCTATCACCTTTATCTAAAGTAAATATATCTCCTCCGTTAATATGCTTGTTTACACGGTACTAAAAATCACACGGTCGTATCGCACCTTTCCTTTAATACCTTTGTGTACTCAGCTATGTAAACAATCATTCACATGATAATAACTAAACTGATAATAGAACTCACATGGACATATTGCGCCTTACCTCATCTTCCCCCCCCCCTTCCTCCTTATCTCCCCCCACCCTCTCTAAACCCCGCTATTCTGTGCACCTATTCGCTCACTTATCTCCCCCTTCCCCCCCCCCTCTCCCGCTTACCCCACAAATGTCTCGCCCTTCAGATCTTACTCCTTCCATATCTTTCTCTCTCCTCCATTTCCTGACCCCATCCTCTCTTATCTCCATTACCCCTTATCTTACCCTCCCTCCCTCCCTCCTTCTCCATAATTTAAAAAATACAGCTTTTATACTCATTATTCATGTTCACTCCATGTTATCTTGAGATGATTTCGGGGCTTTTTAGTGTCCCCGCGGCCCGGTCCTCGACCAGGCCTCCACCCCCAGGAAGCAGCCCGTGACAGCTGACTAACTCCCAGGTACCTATTTTACTGCTAGGTAACAGGAGCATAGGGTGAAAGAAACTCTGTCCATTGTTTCTCGCCAGCGCCTGGGATCGAACCCAGGACCACAGGATCACAAGTCCAGCGTGCTGTCCGCTCGGCCGACCGGCTCCCTGTTCTGCATGTTCTGCAAATGTTCATCGCGTGGTCTCTGGACAACGTTTATACTCACTATTCATGTTTTCTCCGTGTTCAAATCGTATTTTTCACCTGTTTCTCCGTGTTCTTTGTCATATTCTCCATGTTTTGTGTGTTCTTTATCATGTTCTCATAATGTTCTTAGCATGGTCTTCACAAGTTCATTGTTCATTCTTTGTCATATTTTCTGTGTTCTTTGTCATGCTCCCCGCATGCTCACTGTGTTATCGCATTATCTTGCATGTTCTTTGTCTTTCAACACTATTCAATAAGTATATGGAGCACCACTTGGCAAATGGAATTTAATATTAATAAATGCCATGTTATGGAATGTGGAATAGGAGAACATAGACCCCACACAACCTATATATTATATGAGAAATCTTTAAAGAACTCTGATAAAGAAAGAGATCTAGGGGTGGTTCTAGATAGAAAACTATCACCTGAAGACCACATAAAGAATATTGTGCAAGGAGCCTATGCTATGCTTTCTAACTTCAGAATTGCTTTTAAATACATGGATGGCGATATACTAAAGAAATTGTTCACGACTTTTGTTAGGCCAAAGCGAGAATATGCAGCTGTTGTGTGGTGCCCATATTTTAAGAAGCACATCAACAAACTGGAAAAGGTGCAAAGACATGCTACTAAGTGGCTCCCAGAACTGAAGGGCAAGAGCTACGAGGAGAGGTTAGAGGCATTAAATATGCCAAAACTAGAAGACAGAAGAAAAAGAGGTGATATGATCACTACATACAAAATAGTAACAGGAATTGATAAAATCGATAGGGAAGATTTCCTGAGACCTGGAACTTTAAGAACAAGAGGTCATAGATTTAAACTAGCTAAACACAGATGCCGAAGAAATATAAGAAAATTCACTTTCGCAAACAGAGTGGTAGACGGTTGGAACAAGTTAGGGGAGAAGGTGGTGAAGGCCAAGACCGTCAGTAGTTTCAAAGTGTTATATGACAAAGAGTGCTGGGAAGACGGGACACCACGAGCGTAGCTCTCATCCTGTAACTACACTTAGGTAATTACACTTAGGTAATTACTATTCTTAACTAAAATAACACTTCTCTTCGCTGAAAATAGTCAAATGTAACTTCGTTCAGTACTTAACTAACATTATTCTTCGTGGAGTAAGAAAAATATTCAAAGACACTCTTCGAGACGTCAAGGATACACCCAAGGACATCAGTGATACACTGAAACACATCAATAACACACTCAAAGACATCAAAGACACAATCAAAGACATCAAAGACACAATCAAAGACATCAAAGACACAATCAAAGACATCAAAGACACAATCAAAGACATCAAAGACACAATCAAAGACATCAAAGACACAATCAAAGACATCAAAGACACAATCAAAGACATCAATAACGCACTCAAAGACATCAAAGACACAATCAAAGACATCAATAACGCACTCAAAGACGCCAAAACACTACTCATGTCCTCAAAAGTTATTCTCAGTCATCAAAAGTTAATCTCAGTCATGAAAGTTATTTTCTAAGTCACCTTCGTTCGTCAAAGAAGCTTTCTAAGACATCTTCGTTCATCATAGTTATTTTCAGTCATCAAAAATTATTCTCAGAGACATCCAAAGTTAATCTCAGTCATCAAAGTTATTCTCTAAGTCGCCTTCATGCATAAAAGCTATTCTCTAACTCACCTTCATTCATCAAAGTTGTTCTCTAACTCTCTTTCAGTCATCAAAGTTGATC
>WNGS01163002.1:778448-790118 GCA_020271785.1 Procambarus virginalis | reverse complement strand
TCTAAGACATTAATCTTGTTCTGTAAGACATCTTCAGCATTAAATGACACTCCCAAATGTAACTAGTTCAGCTTTTCACATCAAACTTACACTTCTGTTAAAATATATTTTCTTAAGTCACTTTATATTAAAACTGTTCTCTGATCAACAATGCATCATCCTATCTAACCTAACCTAACCTAAGCAATTCTAACCTATTCCTCCCCTACCTGATGTAACTTAAGTAATCAAATTTACCTACCCTAACCTAGCCAAACCAAACCTAACCTTACCCTCCCTTACGTTATCTTACTAAACTTAACTTACATAACCTAACCTAACTTAATCTAACTTACATAACCTAACTTAACTTACTCAACCTAACCTAACTTAACTAACCTTACCTTACTAAACGTAATTTACCTAACCTAACTTAACTCACATAATGTGGGGAAATTTGGCTCTAATTTAATTATAATAAATGTATAATTCTATGAATGCAATTAAAGATTAAATCTAAGATAGCTCGATGGACCATAAAATATGATAAATGAGAGAACCAGTGGCTTATGGACCTCTATGATTATATGTAATTAAATTCTATTATTCTATTCTGCAGTGATTGTAAATTCTATACATGCTAGAACAATAATTACGAAGCTATAAGATGCTTATCTTAACATACTAACAAGGTTAGGTAAGGTCGGTGTTTCTATGAAGCTTTTCAAGGTAAACTATTATGTTTAGTATGTCACCTAAGCACGTATTCAATAAGTCAATATTGACTATACGAATTTGCGAGGACGGGTTGCCCGCTGCTGCTACAGCTGAAATGCAAATATTATGTAAATTCCACTCCAAACCCTAGAATCATTCATTTAATAGTAAATTCTAAATGAATCTGGGGACCAGCCGTACACTTGCGTAGATTTTGTTGTCGCCAACAGCGTAACGAACAAGGAGGTCACCAAATTCTATTTTACAGGCCTCTTAAAAACAATTAAGGATACTTATCTTCCCTGCCGAACGTTGTGTCCGTAAAACTGAAGTTGCAGGATCAGTCTGGGGTCTGTAGATGGCCAGATATCTCCTAAATTAAGACTAATCTTGATAAGCAGACTTCAGGGGCCATGCAGATTCACGAAGCAGCTACGCAAGCACTTACGAACGTGTACATCTTTCCTCAATCTTTGACGGCTTTGGTTACATTTATTAAACAGTTTACAAGCATGGAAACTTCCAAATCAACTGTTGTTATTGTTATAAACAGCCTCCTGGTGCTTCGGAGCTCACTAAGTGTTTAATAATTGTAAACGAAGCCGCCAAAGATTGAGAAAAGATGTACAGGTTCGCAAGTGCTTGCGTAACTGCTTCGTGAATCTGGCCCCAGAACACCTATGCAATGGCGGTTGTCTCGTGTGTCTCTCACGCCAGTATGGCGTCTTCTCCCCCTTCCTGCTCGAGGGTCGCGCATGCGCATAGCTCCCAATAGAGGGGTTCCGAGCATAAATTATATGGCAGGAAATGCGTCATGACGAATATTTACGTCACAATAAAGGTATTATGTGGCGACGCCTCTTTCTCGTGATGCAGTCAATTAATTTAGACGATATTAAATGAACGAGAAAAGATCTGGAGTGGAGATACAATTTATCATTATATTCACTGACACAGCAAATCGTGGCTGCATAAATTAATTCCAGTAAACAATGATAAATTTATTAACGAAAAGTGAATCAATTAATAAATGTTATCCTTAATAAAAGACAAAATAAGGCTAGATTCTACTCGATATGTTAATATGAAATGTACTCTGGTGGCCAGCTGACTGACGCGACATTTCCACGAGTCTAAAGAAAATATATGACGCTCCACATCCTAATGTAATTAATTCTGTGATACTAAACTACGGATTAGTAGTGTTAGTTAGTTATGACACTTAGTACAGGAAATACATCCCATTGTACTAAGGATTAGTAAATGAGTATTAAATGATTATAAAGCCTAATACAGGAAATACATCCTATTGTATTAGGGATGAGAATAACTGTTGGAAATTTCCAACACATACCCTAACCTAACCTAACTTACATAACCTAACCTAACTTAACTTACATAACCTAACCTAACTTACATAACCTAACCTAACCTAACTTACGTAACCTAACCTAACCTAAGTTACGTAACCTAACCTAACTTACATAACCTAACCTAACTTACATAACCTAACCTAACCTAACTTACATACCCTAACCTAACTTACATAACCTAACCTAACTTACGTAACCTAACCTAACCTATCTTACATAACCTAACCTAACCTAACCTAACCTATCTTACATAACCTAACCTAACTTACATAACCTAACCTAACCTATCTTACATAACCTAACCTAACTTACGTAACCTAACCTAACTTACATAACCTAACCTAACCTATCTTACATAACCTAACCTAACTTACGTAACCTAACCTAACTTACATACCTAACCTAACTTACATAACCTAACCTAACCTAACTTACATAACCTAACCTAACCTATCTTACATAACCTAACCTAACTTACATACCCTAACCTAACTTACATAACCTAACCTAACCTAACTTACATAACCTAACCTAACTTACGTAACCTAACCTAACTTACGTAACCTAACCTAACCTAACTTACATAACCTCCCCCACCTAACCTTTAATTAGTTTATATTCTCTCATACATTTCACCCTTTAACCTAACCTTTTTGATCATTGTGTATGCATTGTGTTGGACATAATGTGTTTCTTATACTTTGATCTTTAACCTAATCTCTCAGATTAGGTTATAGTTTATTTGTTTATGGTGTTTGGACGTATTTGTTGAATATATAATTCCACGTGAAACACATACGAGGGAAAAGCGACGTTCTCTATAGAAGGCCAGATTGTACTAGCAGGGATAGAATAAATCTTGAAATTAAACCTTCAATCTTAAATTTACATTCGTCAATTTGTTATTCCCTGAGCACAATTTATGGTCTTCCAAAACAAAACCTTAGTTACAAAAAATGAACATTTGCAGCTGTAAACTCCTCTCCGTCAACCTGCCTCCTGGTACAGGAACCAAACTGTACCACTTCTGAGCAAAATGTACGGAAATTGTACTTTTTGTGGAATATAAGACCACAGCATCAGTAGCTTCATACTGTACCGTTTTGGTACACTGGTACAGCTGGTGAACAGCTGTACCAGAACTACAAATATATTTCCGGTCCTGCCAGTATGCCCTCTTATTTCATCACAGTTATCTTGAGGTTATCTTGAGATGATTTCGGGGCTTTAGTGTCCCCGCGGCCCGGTCCTCGCCCAGGCCTCCTTTTTGTTACACATCCCCCCCAGGAAGCAGCCTGTAGCTGCTGTCTAACTCCCAGGTACCAATTTACTGCTAGGTGAACGGGAGCATCAGGTGAAAAATACTCTGACCATTTGTTTCCGCCTCCACCGGGGATCGAACCCGGAATCTTAGGACTACGAATCCCGAGCGTTGTCCACTCAGCCGCCAGGCTCCCTCTGTCGGGCTATACCGTAAGCATACAACATAACGGTCTCTATTGTTACCTTATAACAACATGTCCACAAAGTAGTTACATCTTGTTATACCGCTTATATGGCCTGTTGGGTAGTTGTTACAACTTGTTAGGTACTTGTTACTACTTGGTACAGAAGTTGTTACAAGTTATAAGTAGCTTGCAGCGCTGTATGAACATCAGAGGTCCGCGGCTGGTCAACGTCCTCCCAGTGACTATAAGAAATATTACCGGAACATCCGTGGACATCTTCAAGAGGAAACTAGATTGTTTTCTCAAAAAACGTGCCGGACCAACCGGGCTGTGGTGGGTATGTGGGGCCTGCGGGCCGCTCCAAGCAACAGCCTGGTGAACCAAGCTCTCACAAGTCAAGTCTGGACTCGGGCCGGGCTGTGGTGGGTATGTGGGGCCTGCGGGCCGCTCCAAGCAACAGCCTGGTGGACCAAGCTCTCACAAGTCAAGTCTGGCCTCGGGCCGGGCTTGGGGAGTAGAACAACTCCCAGAACCCCATCAACCAGGTATCAAGCTGTTCGTCGTTATTATATATGGAGCACCACAACAGCCCAGCCACCGGCCAGGAAGTGTGCGTCAGTCCTGAACATAGTACAGGACCAAAGTCAACTCTCAAGAGTATATCGACTGATATACGCTGGAACACTTTATGGGGGTACATACCCAATATATATGTGTCCGTCTACACAATATACTCACACGTGGACTCCATCCAGGTAAGTGCCCCGCCTCATGGAGAACTGTGGCCCGTGGGAGTGCTTCACTAACTGTCCACTGTTTACAAGGTGAGGTTGATACCTGGTTGATACCTGGTTGATGGGGTTCTGGGAGTTCTTCTACTCCCCAAGCCCGGCCCGAGGCCAGGCTTGACTTGTGAGAGTTTGGTCCACTAGGCTGTTGCTTGGAGCGGCCCGCAGGCCCACATACCCACCGCAGCCCGGTTGGTCCGGCACTCCTTGGAGGAATAAATCTAGTTTCCTCTTGAAGATGTCCACGGTTGTTCCGGCAATATTTCTTATGCTTGCTGGGAGGACGTTGAACAACCGCGGACCTCTGATGTTTATACAGTGTTCTCTGATTGTGCCTATGGCACCTCTGCTCTTCACTGGTTCTATTCTGCAGTACTTTCCTTTAAACTGTTTACAAAGTGGGAGTCTAACCTGTCACTGGCTACGGAGAGGGTTTGGGGACAGGAGGAAGCAGTAGGGGATGGGAGTGGAACTTAACCCCCAGAGTGAAACTGGCAACATTAATTTGCATAGTAAATAGGTCCGGGGTAGATGGTTTGATCTTGTGTGGCGCGAACTATGGAAGGTGAAGTGAAGTGAGGACGTCAGCCTTGGTCTCCCTCGCCTCCCGCGTAAAGTTCATGGTGTCGGTCTGGCGTATACTGCCCAAGGTGTCGGTCTGGCGTATACTGCCCAAGGTGTAGGTCTGGCATATACTGCCCAAGGTGTAGGTCTGGCATATACTGCCCAAGGTGTTGGTCTGGCATATACTGCCCAAGGTGTAGGTCTGGTGTATACTGCCCAAGGTGTAGGTCTGGTGTATACTGCCCAAGGTGTCGGTCTGGCGTATACTGCCCAAGGTGTAGGTCTGGCGTATACTGCCCAAGGTGTAGGTCTGGCATATACTGCCCAAGGTGTCGGTCTGGCGTATACTGCCCAAGGTGTCGGTCTGGCGTATACTGCCCAAGGTGTAGGTCTGGCGTATACTGCCCAAGGTGTAGGTCTGGCGTATACTGCCCAAGGTGTCGGTCTGGCGTATACTGCCCAAGGTGTAGGTCTGGCGTATACTGCCCAAGGTGTAGGTCTGGCGTATACTGCCCAAGGTGTCGGTCTGGCGTATACTGCCCAAGGTGTAAGTCTGGCATATACTGCCCAAGGTGTAGGTCTGGCATATACTGCCCAAGGTGTCGGTCTGGTGTATACTGCCCAAGGTGTCGGTCTGGCGTATACTGCCCAAGGTGTAGGTCTGGCGTATACTGCCCAAGGTGTCGGTCTGGCGTATACTGCCCAAGGTGTAGGTCTGGCGTATACTGCCCAAGGTGTCGGTCTGGCGTATACTGCCCAAGGTGTAGGTCTGGCGTATACTGCCCAAGGTGTCGGTCTGGCGTATACTGCCCAAGGTGTTGGTCTGGTGTATACTGCCCAAGGTGTCGGTCTGGCGTATACTGCCCAAGGTGTCGGTCTGGCGTATACTGCCCAAGGTGTCGGTCTGGCGTATACTGCCCAAGGTGTAGGTCTGGCGTATACTGCCCAAGGTGTCGGTCTGGTGTATACTGCCCAAGGTGTAGGTCTGGCGTATACTGCCCAAGGTGTTGGTCTGGTGTATACTGCCCAAGGTGTCGGTCTGGCGTATACTGCCCAAGGTGTCGGTCTGGCGTATACTGCCCAAGGTGTCGGTCTGGCGTATACTGCCCAAGGTGTAGGTCTGGCGTATACTGCCCAAGGTGTCGGTCTGGTGAATACTGCCCAAGGTGTAGGTCTGGCGTATACTGCCCAAGGTGTCGGTCTGGCGTATACTGCCCAAGGTGTCGGTCTGGTGTATACTGCCCAAGGTGTAGGTCTGGCGTATACTGCCCAAGGTGTAGGTCTGGTGTATACTGCCCAAGGTGTAGGTCTGGCATATACTGCCCAAGGTGTCGGTCTGGTGTATATTGCCCAAGGTGTCGGTCTGGTGTATACTGCCCAAGGTGTAGGTCTGGCATATACTGCCCAAGGTGTCGGTCTGGTGTATACTGCCCAAGGTGTCGGTCTGGTGTATACTGCCCAAGGTGTAGGTCTGGCGTATACTGCCCAAGGTGTAGGTCTGGCGTATACTGCCCAAGGTGTCGGTCTGGCGTATACTGCCCAAGGTGTAGGTCTGGCATATACTGCCCAAGGTGTAGGTCTGGCATATACTGCCCAAGGTGTAGGTCTGGCGTATACTGCCCAAGGTGTCGGTCTGGTGTATACTGCCCAAGGTGTCGGTCTGGTGTATACTGCCCAAGGTGTAGGTCTGGCGTATACTGCCCAAGGTGTAGGTCTGGCGTATACTGCCCAAGGTGTAGGTCTGGCGTATACTGCCCAAGGTGTCGGTCTGGTGTATACTGCCCAAGGTGTCGGTCTGGTGTATACTGCCCAAGGTGTAGGTCTGGCATATACTGCCCAAGGTGTAGGTCTGGCGTATACTGCCCAAGGTGTCGGTCTGGCGTATACTGCCCAAGGTGTAGGTCTGGCATATACTGCCCAAGGTGTAGGTCTGGTGTATACTGCCCAAGGTGTTGGTCTGGTGTATACTGCCCAAGGTGTTGGTCTGGTGTATACTGCCCAAGGTGTAGGTCTGGCATATACTGCCCAAGGTGTTGGTCTGGTGTATACTGCCCAAGGTGTTGGTCTGGCATATACTGCCCAAGGTGTAGGTCTGGTGTATACTGCCCAAGGTGTTGGTCTGGTGTATACTGCCCAAGGTGTAGGTCTGGCATATACTGCCCAAGGTGTTGGTCTGGTGTATACTGCCCAAGGTGTAGGTCTGGCATATACTGCCCAAGGTGTCGGTCTGGTGTATACTGCCCAAGGTGTTGGTCTGGCATATACTGCCCAGGTGTAGGTCTGGTGTATACTGCCCAAGGTGTTGGTCTGGTGTATACTGCCCAAGGTGTTGGTCTGGTGTATATTGCCCAAGGTGTAGGTCTGGCATATACTGCCCAAGGTGTTGGTCTGGCGTATACTGCCCAAGGTGTTGGTCTGGCGTATACTGCCCAAGGTGTAGGTCTGGCATATACTGCCCAAGGTGTAGGTCTGGTGTATACTGCCCAAGGTGTTGGTCTGGTGTATACTGCCCAAGGTGTTGGTCTGGTGTATACTGCCCAAGGTGTAGGTCTGGCATATACTGCCCAAGGTGTAGGTCTGGTGTATACTGCCCAAGGTGTTGGTCTGGTGTATACTGCCCAAGGTGTTGGTCTGGTGTATACTGCCCAAGGTGTAGGTCTGGCATATACTGCCCAAGGTGTTGGCCTGGTGTATACTGCCCAAGGTGTTGGTCTGGTGTATACTGCCCAAGGTGTTGGTCTGGTGTATACTGCCCAAGGTGTAGGTCTGGTGTATACTGCCCAAGGTGTAGGTCTGGTGTATACTGCCCAAGGTGTTGGTCTGGTGTATACTGCCCAAGGTGTCGGTCTGGCATATACTGCCCAAGGTGTTGGTCTGGCGTATACTGCCCAAGGTGTTGGTCTGGCGTATACTGCCCAAGGTGTAGGTCTGGTGTATACTGCCCAAGGTGTAGGCCTGGTGTATACTGCCCAAGGTGTGGTCTGGCATATACTGCCCAAGGTGTAGGTCTGGCATATACTGCCCAAGGTGTAGGTCTGGCATATACTGCCCAAGGTAGGTCTGGTATATACTGCCCAAGTGTAGTCTGGTGTATACTGCCCAAGGTGTAGGTCTGGCATATACTGCCCAAGGTGTAGGTCTGGCATATACTGCCCAAGGTGTTGGTCCTGGTGTATACTGCCCAAGGTGTAGGTCTGACGTATACTGCCCAAGGTGTAGGTCTGGTGTATACTGCCCAAGGTGTTGGTCTGGTGTATACTGCCCAAGGTGTAGGTCTGGCATATACTGCCCAAGGTGTTGGTCTGGTGTATACTGCCCAAGGTGTAGGTCTGGTGTATACTGCCCAAGGTGTAGGTCTGGCATATACTGCCCAAGGTGTAGGTCTGGTGTATACTGCCAAGGTGTTGGTCTGCATATACTGCCCAAGGTGTAGGTCTGGTGTATACTGCCCAAGGTGTAGGTCTGGTGTATACTGCCCAAGGTGTAGGTCTGGCATATACTGCCCAAGGTGTAGGTCTGGTGTATACTGCCAAGGTGTAGGTCTGGTGTATACTGCCCAAGGTGTAGGTCTGGCATATACTGCCCAAGGTAGGTCTGGTGTATACTGCCCAAGGTGTGGTCTGGTATACTGCCCAGGTGTAGGTCTGGTGTATACTGCCCAAGGTGTCGCCTGGTGTATACTGCCCAAGGTGTTGGTCTGGCATATACTGCCCAAGGTGTTGGTCTGGCATATACTGCCCAAGGTGTTGGTCTGGCATATACTGCCCAAGGTGTAGGTCTGGCATATACTGCCCAAGGTGTAGGTCTGGCGTATACTGCCCAAGGTGTTAGGTCTGGTGTATACTGCCCAAGGTGTAGGTCTGACGTATACTGCCCAAGGTGTTGGTCTGGCGTATACTGCCCAAGGTGTAGGTCTGCCATATACTGCCCAAGGTGTAGGTCTGGTGTATACTGCCCAAGGTGTAGGTCTGGTGTATACTGCCCAAGGTGTAGGTCTGGCATATACTGCCCAAGGTGTAGGTCTGGCGTATACTGCCCAAGGTGTAGGTCTGGCATATACTGCCCAAGGTGTAGGCCTGACGTATACTGCCCAAGGTGTAGGCTGACGTATACTGCCCAAGGTGTAGGCCTGACGTATACTGCCCAAGGTGTAGGCCTGGCATATACTGCCCAAGGTGTAGGTCTGGCGTATACTGCCCAAGGTGTAGGCCTGAC
The DNA here is from genome assembly GCA_020271785.1 of Procambarus virginalis. Classification (NCBI taxonomy): domain Eukaryota; kingdom Metazoa; phylum Arthropoda; class Malacostraca; order Decapoda; family Cambaridae; genus Procambarus; species Procambarus virginalis. Next base: position 781,034 of record WNGS01163002.1, on the reverse strand, counting down.
GTATACTGCCCAAGGTGTAGGACCTGACGTATACTGCCCAAGGTGTAGGCCTGGCGTATACTGCCCAAGGTGTAGGCCTGGCATATACTGCCCAAGGTGTAGGCTGGCGTATACTGCCCAAGGTGTAGGCCTGACGTATACTGCCCAAGGTGTAGGCCTGACGTATACTGCCCAAGGTGTAGGCCTGGCATATACTGCCCAAGGTGTAGGTCTGGCATATACTGCCCAGGCCACCCGTCCTGCCCTGGGGTCGCCAGAGGGCGCGGGCCACCCCATCGCCCCCCTGACATTCACTGCCCGCCCTGCCCTGGAGGACACCCTGGCCGGCCTCCACCTCACTCTTACCCTATCACCGACCCTCACAGACGTCGCTCTGGCGTCCTCATCATATACCAAATGTCAGCTGCTGACGTGTTGTTAAGATGAGTAATCCATCCACGATTTATGGCCTTTTTTTTTTAGTAATTTCGTGACAAATATTCGAACCAGGCTTCCTGTACCTTTATATCTCTCAATATTTATGTATCTAGCGATCTATCGCTAGCTACAGCGGCTACCTTCCTATCTACGTAGACACTACAAGCTTACAGCAACATAGACACTACAAACTTACAGCAACATAGACACTACAAGCTTACAGCAACATAGACACTACAAGCTTACAGCAACATAGACACTACAAGCTTACAGCAACATAGACACTACAAGCTTACAGCAACATAGACACTACAAGCTTACAGCAACGTAGACACTACAAGCTTACAGCAACGTAGACACTACAAGCTTACAGCAACGTAGACACTACAAGCTTACAGCAACGTAGACACTACAAGCTTACAGCAACATAGACACTACAAGCTTACAGCAACGTAGACACTACAAGCTTACAGCAACGTAGACACTACAAGCTTACAGCAACGTAGACACTACAAGCTTACAGCAACATAGACACTACAAGCTTACAGCAACATAGACACTACAAGCTTACAGCAACATAGAGACTACAAGCTTACAGCAACATAGACACTACAAGCTTACAACAACATAGAGACTACAAGCTTACAACAACATAGAGACTACAAGCTTACAGCAACATAGACACTACAAGCTTACAACAACATAGAGACTACAAGCTTACAGCAACATAGACACTACAAGCTTACAGCAACATAGACACTACAAGCTTACAACAACATAGAGACTACAAGCTTACAGCAACATAGACACTACAAGCTTACAGCAACATAGACACTACAAGCTTACAGCAACATAGACACTACAAGCTTACAGCAACATAGACACTACAAGCTTACAGCAACATAGACACTACAAGCTTGCAGCAACATAGACACTACAAGCTTACAACAACATAGACACTACAAACTTACAGCAACATAGACACTACAAGCTTACAGCAACATAGACACTACAAGCTTACAGCAACATAGACACTACAAGCTTACAGCAACATAGACACTACAAGCTTACAACAACATAGACACTACAAGCTTACAACAACATAGACACTACAAGCTTACAGCAACATAGACACTACAAGCTTACAACAACATAGACACTACAAGCTTACAGCAACATAGACACTACAAGCTTACAACAACATAGACACTACAAGCTTACAACAACATAGACACTACAAGCTTACAGCAACATAGACACTACAAGCTTACAACAACATAGACACTACAAGCTTACAGCAACATAGACACTACAAGCTTACAGCAACATAGACACTACAAGCTTACAGCAACATAGAGACTACAAGCTTACAGCAACATAGACACTACAAGCTTACAGCAACATAGACACTACAAGCTTACAACAACATAGACACTACAAGCTTACAGCAACATAGACACTACAAGCTTACAACAACATAGACACTACAACTTACAGCAACATAGACACTACAAGCTTACAGCAACATAGACACTACAAGCTTACAGCCACATAGACACTACAAGCTTACAACAACATAGACACTACAAGCTTACAGCAACATAGACACTACAAGCTTACAACAACATAGACACTACAAGCTTATAGCAACATAGACACTACAAGCTTACAGCAACATAGACACTACAAGCTTACAGCAACATAGACACTACAAGCTTACAGCAACATAGACACTACAAGCTTACAGCACATAGACACTACAAGCCTGTAGTTATAATGACAAAAAGCCTACAGCTTCATAATATCAACTCAGATGATGTGGTTGACTCACTTTAGGCAGGTAATCAATTATTACCATCTCCAATGGGTGCTGTTGCATCGTTAAAGTGATTGGAAGACCCCAGCGTTAACAGATAACGATCAGTATGGAAGTGTTGACAATATTCATGTAATCACCAGAGCTTTAATATACCAATGTGCTTTACTATACTTACTAATCTCTCTTATCTCATTTTTTTTCTTGCAATGTATCTGGTATCATTTTATTAATTCTGCTAGAATTTACCTACTTAAAATTATCTGTTAGATTAAGGACATGCCCGAAACGCTGCGTGTACTAGTGGCTTTTAAGATTGTAAATACTATTCTATGTGTTCTCACAAACCAATG
>WNGS01163002.1:755878-771899 GCA_020271785.1 Procambarus virginalis | reverse complement strand
AGGAACCAATTAAACTCTTAAACTGAGGTATGCCTGTATATAATCTGTGTATATAGTGTAATAACCGACAAAGTATATGTTCGCTGTTTGATAAAGATAATAATTGAATCGACAATATGCACACCATATTTTGAGTACAGCGATTATTCACTCATTTTATTATATAAATATATCACACTACTGAATAATATTACAGCAAAAGAAACTATGAAAAATCAATCAGAAGACATTGAAATAATTAGGTAATTATCTCTTTGTGGCCACTCCGGCCTGACAGCTGGGAGCATCAGACTGTCTGGGATGCACGCCGAGTCAGCACCTGTTTTTTTGCCAGACTTTCCCACCCTATAGTGGCTGCCGGTAATATATGACACTTACGATTTTTTTATTATTTTTCCCATGATCAGAGAACACAAATTAACAGGTTTAGAAATTTTTTTTTTTTGGTATGCGCCTGTGGGTGACAAATGCTAATTAGCCCTGAGCAACACAAGGGTTAACACATGGCTGCTTCTGCAAGGTCATCTTTAGGTTATTTTGCCCGACACGCTGTGCGGATTAGTGGCTTTAGGTATTGTATGTATTAGCTCTATCTAAAAATCCAACATTATGTTTGTAACTCATCTTCTATGTACAGTATGTACTTTTACCTGAATAAACATTTTGAATTTTGAATTGAATTTGTTATCTTGAGATGATTTTGGGACTTGGTGTTCCTGCAGCCTGTTCTTGTTGGGTATCTGGGGCTTGAACTCATATACTAAATTAATTGATTATTGTATTTAAATAAATCGAAGGACCACCCACTTTTGAGAAAAGAGGGAAAACGAATAATAGTGATCATCAGAATGACACTAGAGAACCAGTGTCTATGGAAACTCATTCAATGAATAATCACTTGAAAATAAAGAATAGACTGTATTATTAATTAAAGCCAAAGCCTCAAATATCAACATTGGGGGGTTATTTCTAGAAGTTCATATATATTTAGGAACCAGTGTGGTTCGTCACTAGTTCATTGTTGAGTTAATAACATGAGAAATCTAAACTACAATAGATTCAAATATATGATAACTCAAATTATGAATATTAAAGATCATGAATCACTGAGCAACAGTTAGAGCATAAACATTAATTACCAAATCTGGCAATAATTATTCAATGTAAAGATTCTATATAAATTATATAGCAATCATCAAATTATGAATTTGTACGAAAAATATGTCTTAGCTTTAAGACGATTTCTGTAACATCATTTCATCATTCGTCCTCATGATCACAGGATCTCCACAAAGAAAGAACTCGAGGTGAATAACACGACTGACGAGAAACAAACTTGCTGGCTCCTCATATACACGCTGCAATCAAGAGAATTTAAGTAGCAATTGATTAGGCTACGAATTATTTCAAGTATTCATGAAACTGAGAAAACTAAATAATTTTACTAACGTTGTGTGGTTGTTGATCATACATCCTAACGACAGACTACTCATAAATATACAACCTAAGATGATGCATCAAATGAGGAGATATACTTAACGTGAGCGTATCAAATACTGAGGTCTGCCGAAAATCGCGTCTGCCAGTCCCAAGCGTCCACAGTGTGTACACGTAATTACGGGTCGTGGCTTTAATTGTTGACACGTTATTAACTGGCAAAGTACTGCAGAACACGTGGGGAGGTAATTGGTGACTATTGGGGGAGTTTCAACGTAATTCTTGTTGGAAAACTCTTCAGTCACACCACCACGCGTCTCGTCTCTGCTCGTCAGAGCTGCCTCGTGAGTAAGTAATGGCGTCTCCTCCCTCAACCCGCTCTCGCATTCACCACAGAAATTATTAATCACGAATTATTCTTTTCCGCGCAATTATGGATGAAATGCATTAATAGGAACTGGGTTGCAATTATAGGGATTTAATAATTATCATATTCTCGATAAATGATCTCTAACGAGAAATGGAGATGATATTTATACTCTCCATAGCATTCGATCGTAACAGATAAAACTGTTACTAAATAATTTCAATTAATAACTCTTGGTTTTAGATGATCGGGAGTCATATTATCAGCAATAGGCTCAGATTAAATTATATTAATACTACCGTTAGTGGTACAGTGGTACCTCGCATAACGATCGCCCCAAAAGACGAACATTTTGGGTAACGAACGGCCCGATCGGCGTCAAATCGTCCCGTATGACGAACGCTGGTTTGAGTAACGTCAACACCACATGGTAGGGTCGCGCTGCTTCTTGCACATTCTTAGACGCCTCCGACGATGCACATAAATTATGTTGTTCTTGTTTAAAGATGCTAATGATGCTGGGATATAAAGGGGTGACTGCTGAGATGTTGCAAAGCATTAACGTTTTTGTAAGAAAAAAGAAATTAAATGTCTGATATACAACAAATGTCAAAAAGGTTCGTTCGGTGTTCGGCAGGTAGGCTGCTCCATTATAACACTTTCTTTGTTTCAAATGTGTTCCATTTGTTTGTATTTGTCATTTACGTCTCAATAATGGCGCAGCCTACCTTACATATACACTCAATAAACCATTATGACATTTTCATTTCTTCAAATGTGTTCAATATTTATTTTTCATTTGTCTTATTGTCGAAAGGTTCGTTCGGTGGTCGGCAGGTAGGCTGCTCCATGTTTCTTACATACAAAAAACATAAATAATAAAAAAATGAAGAATTTCGAAAACCAGTACAAATGTCAAAAAGGTTCGTTCGGTGGTCTACAGGTCCACTGCTCCATGTTTCTTAACCCTTAAATGGCGCATAGCTATATACCATTTGACACCCACAGGCGCATACAAAAAAAAAAAAAAAAAAAAAAAATTATTTTTTTCTTCCTAACCTGTTAATTTGTGTTCACTGATCACGGGAAAAATAATAAAAAAATCGTAAGTTGAATATATTGGCCGCTATAGGGCAGGGAAGTCTGGCACAAAACAAGCGCTCACTCAGCATGCGTCCCAGGCGGTCTGTTGATCGCCAGCTGTCAGGCCAGAGTTGCCACAAAGAGATAATTGCCTAATTATTTCAATGGTTCTGATTGATTTTTCGTAGTTTTTTTGCTGTAATATTATTCAATAGTGTGTAGTGTGATATATTTATATAATGAAATGTGTGAATCATCGCTGTACTCAAAAATATGGTGTGCTTATTGTTGATTCAATTATGTTCATCAAACAGTGAACAAATACTTTGTCGGTTATTACACTATATACACAGGTTATATATAAGTATCTGCATGTTTTGTTCACCATAACGAACCACTAAGTTGCTATTATGAGTCAAAAAGTAACGAGGAGTGACCGCCGTGTACCAGCCAGCCACTCACGCCCTCCCTCAAGTCATCTGACTCACCCACATTCTCCTCCCACAATACTGTTTTTGCTTTTATTCACTATATACAGACGCTATATATAAGTATCTACATTCGTGTTCACCATAACGAACCACTAAGTTGGTATGCTGAATGGCAGTGGCAGCCCGCCACTGGCTGCCACTCCCTCCTTCCCTCACCTCACCTGACTTGCCACCATTTTCCACTCACCATACTGTTTTTGCTTTTATATACAGACGTTATATGTAAGTATTTACATGTTTGTTCACCATAACTGTACATTTAAGCTTGTATGGTGAGTAAAAGCAGAAAGACGTAGGACCTCACAGTCAGCTGATGGCTACCGCCCTCAAGGCCAGACGCACTAATATTTCTCCTCCAACAATACTGCTTGTGGTGTTATTACGCTATATACACACATTATATATAAATATCTACCGGTTTTATTCACCATACTTGTACAAGTAAACTGGTATGGTGCCCAAAGACCATCGTGGCACCAGTAAACAACACGATAATTCCTGCAGACGACGCTCCTCTCTCACCAAAATGGCGGCTCCCAACCTCCTACTCTTGCTGTTTATACCCTCTATACACACGTTATATATAAGTATCTACATTTGTGTTCACCATAGCGAACCACTAAGCTGGTATGCTGAGTGCAGTCAATAAAAGGTGGCCACACAGTCAGATAACAACGCCACCACCCTCCCTCCCACAGCATTACTCCTCCCTCCATGGAGCACAGCGATAAATATCATCACAATCCTCTTATTATCAGACCCATGGTCAGTTTTATCACAGTCAGGGGTCTTCTGTAATAATATTTCGCTACATAATAGCATGAACAAGTATATTATGGCATTTTTAGGCGATGCTGTGGTCACAAGCTGAACAGCAGTACTGTGAGCTCATGCTGCGTGTGTCAGGCTTGGTAGCTTACTCGATACTGAGGCCCCTAACACCCGGGAGTTTGGCCCACGATTTTTTTTAAAAATGGCGTCTGTTTACAAGAGCCCTGATGAAGGTAATTACCTAAGTGTAATTACCTAAGTGTAGTTACAGGATGAGAGCTACGCTCGTGGTGTCCCGTCTTCCCAGCACTCTTTGTCATATAACGCTTTGAAACTACTGACGGTTTTGGCCTCCACCACCTTCTCACTTAACTTGTTCCAACCGTCTACCACTCTATTTGCGAAGGTGAATTTTCTTACGTTTCTTCGGCATCTGTGTTTAGCTAGTTTAAATCTATGACCTCTTGTTCTTGAAGTTCCAGGTCTCAGGAAATCTTCCCTGTCGATTTTATCAATTCCTGTTACTATTTTGTACGTAGTGATCATATCGCCTCTTTTTCTTCTATCTTCTAGTTTTTGCATATTTAATGCCTCTAACCTCTCCTCATAGCTCTTGTCCTTCATTTCTGGGAGCCACTTAGTGGCATGTCGTTGCACCTTTTCCAGTTTGTTGATGTGCTTCTTAAGATAAGGGCACCATACAACCGCTGCATATTCCAGCTTTGGTCTAATAAAAGTCGTGAACAATTTCTTTAGTATTTCTCCATCCATGTATTTAAAAGCAATTCTTAGGTTAGAAAGTGTAGCATAGGCTCCTCGCACAATGTTCTTGATGTGGTCCTCAGGTGACAGTTTTCTATCTAAAACCACCCCTAGATCCCTTTCTTTATCAGAATTCTTTAAAGATTTCTCACATAATTTATAGTTGTGTGGGGTCTATGTTCACCAATTCCACATTCCATAACATGGCATTTATTCACATTAAATTCCATTTGCCAAGTGTTGCTCCAAATACTTAATTTGTCCAGGTCTTCTTGAAGGGCATGACAATCATCTAGGTTTCTTATCTTCCCTATTAACTTAGCATCATCAGCAAACATGTTCATGTAATTCTGTAATCCCTCTGGTAGATAAATGAGGTTATCTTGAAATGATTTTAGGGCTTAGCGTCCTCGCGGCCCGGTCCTAAACCAGGCCTCCTTTTTGTTACATATCCCCAGGAAGTAGCCCGTAGCAGCTGTCTAACTCCCAGGTACCTATATTTAGTGCTAGGTGAAGAGGTGTATCAGGGTGAAAGAAACTCTGCCTATTTGTTTCCGCATCCGCAGGGGATCGAACCCCAGAACCTTAGGAGTATGAATACCGAGCCCTGTCCACTCAGCCGTCAGTCCCTTTATGTGGTGTGGTGAACCCCGTGTATCCGCGGGCCGTTTAAATCTTGCGTAGTACTCCAACGCATCATATGATGCGACGAGCAATTTACTGCAAGTCGGTCAAAGCATCATATGATGCGATGCGCAATTGAAGGGTTAACCTCACATGATGGCAAGATAACGTGTATGGCACTACCTCCTAACACAACCTCTCTCATTCAGCCTATGGATCAGGGAGTTATCTGTGCCACAAAGAGGTTGTACACAAAATAGATGCTAAACGAAGTTTTGGTGGTTTTGCCTCTTCCAGAAGATATTGAACTCGGTGTGGATAACAGGGCTAAAAATAACCTTCAGAATTTGAAGACCTATACAATCAAGGAAGCCATCTATAACTGGGCCAAGGTGTGGAGTGAATTAAAGGAATCGACTTTGAAAAATTTCTGGAAAAAACTCCTCACGTCTACGATTAGAAATGAGGAGGATGCAGAAATGGATTTTGAAGGATTTACAGATGAAATCCAGGGAATGTTTAGAAATGCCGGTGAAAACTTAGAAAGACAGGATGTGGTTGATTGGCTTGAACAAGATGCCAATGACCCAGGATATGGTGTGATGAGTGAAGACGAAATTCTCCAATCTGTTACTGGTGAGGCCGACAAAGAGGATGAAGAAGACAGTGAAGAACCAACACCAATGACCACGAAATACAGTGTACTCATGACCTATGTTGACGGATTAATTAATTTTTCATCTAATTGTGCTCATCCAGAAGTTGGAAACATGTATCAGTACCTGAGGCAAACAAAAGAGCTGATCATACAACTGGCCAGTGAACACAGAAGGCAAGCAACACCTGATTCTTATATGGCACGAAAATCAAACCAAGTGCCTTCAACAAGTGAGGCAGCACACGCAACCCAAGTGCCTTCAACAAGTCTCCGTGGTGTAGTGGTAAGACACTCGCCTGGCGTTCCGCAAGCGCTATGTCATGGGTTCATATCCTGGCCGGGGAGGATTTACTGGGCGCAAATCCTTAACTGTAGTCTCTGTTTAACGCAACAGTAAAATGTGTACTTGGATGAAAAAATGATTCTTTGCGGCGGGGATCGTATTCCAGGGATCTGCCCGAAACGCTACATGCACCAGTGGCTGTACAAGAATGTAACAACTCTTGTATATATCACAAAAAAAAAGTGAGGCAGCACACGCAACCCAAGCGCCTTCAACAAGTTAGGCGGAATATATTTCCGCCTCACTTCGAATATATTTCCGCCCTTTCAAATATATTTCGGAATATATTAGTGAGGAATATATTTATTTTATATATTTATTTATTATTTATTTATTAGATACAATGCCTTGATAAAGTACATATGCTGGTTGTGAGTAGTACATTCTTGCACAGCCACTAGCACTCTGTGCAGAGTGCTAGTGGCTGTTCACTAGCACTCTTTGTGCCTTATGCAATACTGCTACCCTTGGTTCATCATTCAACTTTATGCATAGGAACATTGATCACGATTTTTTTTTCCAAATGGAGCCTGTTTATTGGAAGCCTGAGAAAGCCTCTATGAACTTTGTGTACCTGCAGAAGTTTTGAATTTTATGTGGTCTGTTAAATCATCTCTACATGATTGGCGTAGGTTGGTCAGATATTCTGCGGTCATCCCTGTTTGACATGTAGTGGAAGGGTTAAAAGAATCCTAGGTTCCCCATAGTGTACTCTCTTGAAATAAAGTTTTTCAATTTTTTCCTTTCTCTATTCCCTTCTTGAATATAACAAATTATATACTGTATTTAATTTCTAAAAAGATATGGTTGCTCTTGCCTAATTGAGGAACATACTGAATGTCAAATACATCTTCTTTCCTGATACATGCCATCTCTAGCATTGATGGAGCATCTTCTTTTATTCCTGTTTAACATATTGAATTGAAATTGAAATTGAAATGAAATAAGTTTATTGATGTAAAATACACACAAAGGGATGAGGTAGCTCAAGCTATTCTCACCCCGTTCAGTACATCCTGTTAATACATACATAGACACACATCACAAACAATAAACATATTACCAAACATTCTGAGAGATAAACATATACATTTCCTCCTTCACAAGTAGTATGATATCAGCCGTACACACAATACATTTAATATATTGATATATGTTTAACATATTGATATATGAATGTCTCAATGATGAGGTTTAGAAATCGGCCAGCCCAACTATCATCTGTTCTTGCTTTGTAGACTTTCTAGACTCTTGATTTCAATTTGAATTCACGAGATATCAACAATCATGATTTATCTTTGTCTACTCTTACTATAATCTCTCATTATTATGGCCCTGTCTTTTTGTCATTTAGTTCTTCCTTAGTCCATGTGTTACTAGTGGAATGTAGGAGATGTAGGAAATAATGATTATCAGGGAATCATCCTGATTGCAAATCTCCAGTGCCATTATGTCAATTTCTCATGGATTTTAAGTATATATTATCTTATCTTTTATCATTCCTTCACCATAACAGCAATGCCTTCACCTTTTTAATTTTTTTCTGTCATATCTTCAAGTAATGTAGCCATTTGGGAATATTAATTCATTTAAACAAATTTCAGCCAATTTCATTTTTGTGTGACAATATCTGTCATTTGTAATTACCTAAGTGTAATTACCTAAGTGTAGTTACAGGATGAGAGCTACGCTCGTGGTGTCCCGTCTCCCCATCACTCTTTGTCATATAACGCTTTGAAACTACTGACGGTCTTGGCCTCCACCACCTTCTCACTTAACTTGTTCCAACCGTCTACCACTCTGTTTACAAAAGTGAATTTTCGTATATTTCTCCGGCAGCTTTGTTTCGTTAGTTTAAATCTATGACCTCTTGTTCTTGAAGTTCCGGGTCTCAGGAATTCTTCCCTATCAATTTTATCAATTCCTGTTACTATTTTGAATGTAGTGATCATATCACCTCTTTTTCTTCTATCTTCTAGTTTTTGCATGTTTAATGCCTTTAATCTCTCCTCGTAGCTCTTGTCCTTCATTTCTGGGAGCCACTTAGTGGCATGTCGTTGCACCTTTTCCAGTTTGTTGATGTGCTTCTTAAGATATGGGCACCATACAACCGCTGCATATTCCAGCTTTGGTCTAATAAAAGTCGTGAACAATTTCTTTAGTATTTCTCCATCCATGTATTTAAAAGCAATTCTGAGGTTAGAAAGTGTAGCATAGGCTCCTCGCACAATGTTCTTGATGTGGTCCTCAGGTGACAGTTTTCTATCTAAAACCACCCCTAGATCCTTTTCTTTATCAGAATTCTTTAAAGATTTCTCACATAATTTATAGGTTGTGTGGGGTCTATGTTCTCCAATTCCACATTCCATAACATGGCATTTATTCACATTAAATTCCATTTGCCAAGTGTTGCTCCAAATACTTATTTTGTCCAGGTCTTCTTGAAGGGCATGACAATCATCTAGGTTTCTTATCTTCCCTATTATCTTAGCATCATCAGCAAACATGTTCATGTAATTCTGTATTCCCACTGGTAGATCGTTTATGTAGACAATGAACATTACCGGTGCAAGAACTGAACCCTGAGGTACTCCACTCGTGACATTCCTCCAATCCGATACCTTGCCTCTGATTATGGCCCTCATTTTTCTGTCAGTTAGGAAATTTTTCATCCATGTTAGTAGCTTACCTGTCACTCCTCCAATATGTTCCAGTTTCCAGAACAACCTCTTATGGGGAACTCTGTCGAAAGCCTTTTTTAGGTCCAGATAGATGCAGTCAACCCAACCATCTCTTTCTTGTAAAATCTCTGTGGCTCGATCATAAAAACTGAGCAAGTTCGTTACACAGGATCTTCCAGATCGAAAACCATACTGTCTGTCTGATATTATATCGTTTTCCTCCAGGTGTTCTACCCATTTAGTTTTAATTATTTTTTCCAATATTTTGACTATTACACTTGTCAATGATACAGGTCTATAATTAAGGGGGTCTTCCCTGTTTCCACTTTTGTAGATTGGAACTATGTTAGCCTTTTTCCACACATCAGCTACAGCTCCTGTAAACAGGGATGCCTGAAAAATCAGTTGAAGTGGAATGCTGAGCTCAGGTGCACATTCTCTCAGAACCCATGGTGAAACTCCATCTGGACCAACTGCTTTGTTCTTACCTAGCTCCTTTAGCATTTTTTCCACTTCGTCTCTAGACACCTCTATGTGCTCTATGTTGTTCTCTGGAATTCTTATTGTGTCTGGTTCCCTAAAGATTTCATTTTGTACAAACACACTTTGGAACTTTTCGTTTAGTGTTTCACACATTTCCTTTTCATCTTCCGTGAATCTATTTCCCATTTTCAACCTCTGAATATTATCCTTTACCTGCAATTTGTTGTTTATGAATTTATAGAATAGACCTGGTTCTGTTTTACATTTGTCTGCAATCCCTTTTTCAAAATTTCTTTCTGCCTCTCTCCTCACTGCCGTGTAGTTGTTTCTCGCATCTTTGTATCGCTGGTATGTTTGGGGGTTCGGCCTCTTCCTGTATTGATTCCATTTTTGTGTCTTTTGGTCTCTAGCCCTCTCGCAATTTCTATTGAACCAATCCTGTTTTCTAGTTCTGCATCTCTGTTTTGGTATAAATTTTTTGTGCCTTTATCATATATTTCACAAAACTTGACATACATCTCATTCACTTCCTTGCCTAGCATCAAGTCTGTCCAATTATACTCACTAAAAAATTTCTAAGGTCACCATAATGTCCTCTCCTGAAGTCTGGTTTTTCAACTGCTTCAACCTCCTTATTTTCTTCCAGATTATAACGCATTGCATACTTTATTCCCAAAAAGACATGGTCACTTTTACCCAAGGGAGGAAGGTACTGAATGTCAAATATCTCTTCCTCCTTCCTGGTAAATATCAAATCTAGCATGGAGGGAACGTCCCCTTCCCTCATCCTCGTAGCTTCTTTAACATGTTGATACAAGAATGTTTCCAGGATGAGGTCTACAAATCTACAGGTCCAAAAATCTTCTGTTTTAGCTTCATATGCTTCCCAGTCTATGGATTTCAAGTTGAAGTCACCGACTATCAACAGTCGTGATCTATCGTTATCCGCTCTCGCTATAATCTCTCTCATTATTGTTATAAGACCTTCTCGTTTACTATCTAGCTCCTCCTTTGACCATGTGCTGCTTGGCGGTGGACTATATGCATTTATTATCATTAGTTTATCATCCTCATGGCAGATCTCTAGTGCTATTATGTCAACTTCTTGTGGATTGGCAGTCATTATTTCCTTCACCTTTAGGTGTTCTTTTACCAGCACAGCAACGCCACCGCCTTTCCTAATTTTTCTGTCCCGTCTCCAAATTGAGTAGCCCCTTGGGAATATGACCTCATTTAAAATAACATCTTCAAGTTTTGTCTCCGTGAGTGCAACAATGTCTGGTGTCTGCAGCTGTATTACATCACTTAACTCCAGTATCTTCGATCTCACTCCATCTATGTTGGTGTATGCAATCTTCAGGAACTTGTTCCCCCTCTCCTTATTCTTCACTCCTCCTCTCTAATGATTTTGTTGGTTTGCCTTTATGTACCACTTTACTGGTTTGCCTACCCCTAACACTTTGTAGAAAAAAGAATTGATTTCTTCTTCATTCCTGTTCTCATTTAAACGTTTTGCCTCGGCGAGGTTCAGTTTCAGCTTCTCTCTGTCTTCTTTTGAAAGATCTCGTCTTAACGACCACCCTTTCCCATCCTCATCACTTTGCAATTTTCTAGCATTCCTTAGTACTTCTTCCATCTGTTTGGCACCGTTTAGGGTGATCCTCAAAGGTCGATCTTTCCCTTTTACGTACCTGCCTATTCTCCTGTAGTCGCACACATTCTCTATGGTAGTGAGACCTTCTACGAGGCCAACAATTTTATCTACTACTTTAGCTTCTTCGACAGCTCTTTCTGACCTAGATGTTATCTCCTTTTCTTTGCAACCAAAAATTATCAGGGACTTACTCCGATCAACTGTGTTTTGCACCAACTTCGGGTTAGATGCCAATTCTTTCCTCACTTCCAGCCTAATGTTTGTTTTATCTTGGTTGCTGCAGTGTTTGACTTCCTTTACAGCTTCTTCAATTCTTTCCTTCTCCTTGGCCACTTGTGCATAGGTGAGTTGCATATCTTTCTTGCACTGTTCTATACCCTGTGTAACTTCCTCCATCTGTGCTGACAAAAGCTGTTTCTCCTGTTGAATTTCCTTGCCTAACCTATTGTAGTCATTTATGCTTAAATTTACTTTAACTTCTTCCAAAGCTATTTTTAAGAGTTTATTTTCTTCTTCCATGTCTTTGCACTTTGTTTCCAATTGATTCTTATCCTTGCGCAAGTCTTTCACTATATCCTCAAGACATAAAACTTTGCTATTCCAATGGTCATTACTTTCTTTCAATTTACGAATTATTTCTACATGAGAGTTCACTATACTATCTAAATTTACCAACTTGTTATGTAGACTGCTAATATCAATGCTTTCTTCATTGAATCCCTCAAAATCAAGCTCTGTTTTGCTTTTCCACTTGCCAGTGGCCATCTTGAATGTTGTTCTCTGCACTGTAAACACTAGGGGCAACTTTTTCTCATCCGATTTTTCACTTCCCTTGGCACATTCCTGTTATCTCGCGTATTTTTCAAGAGCACTATACCTTTATGTTCTCTGGGACACCACTCACTATCATCAACCTGTACTACAATACTTAGGATTGTTGAAATATGCTGGAGCTCCTCTGCTGCAAGTGTTGACCCTGGGGGTGTCACCTTTTGAATCTGGAATTGTAATTACCTGTGTGTATTACCTAATGTGCGTGCGCGTGCGTGCTCACCTAATTGTATTCGCCTAATTGTGCTTGTGGGGGTTGAGCTTTGGCTCTTTGGTCCCACGTCTTAACCGTCAATCAACTGGTGTACAGATTCCTGAGCCTACTGGGCTCTATCATATCTACATTTGAAACTGTGTATGGAGTCTGCCTCCACCACATCACTTCCTAGTGCATTCCATTTATTAACTACTCTGACACGGAAAAAGTTCTTTTTAATGTCTCTGTGGCTCATTTGGGTACTCAGCTTCCACCTGTGTCCCCTTGTTCGCATCCCTCCAGTGTTGAATAGTTCATCCTTGTTTACCCGGTCGATTCCCCTGAGGATTTTGTAGGTTGTGATTATGTCCCCCCTTACTCTTCTGTCTTCCAGTGTCGTAAGGTGCATTTCCCACAGCCTTTCCTCATAACTCAT
This sequence comes from Procambarus virginalis, assembly GCA_020271785.1. Classification (NCBI taxonomy): domain Eukaryota; kingdom Metazoa; phylum Arthropoda; class Malacostraca; order Decapoda; family Cambaridae; genus Procambarus; species Procambarus virginalis. The sequence goes on along the minus strand of WNGS01163002.1, from coordinate 759,082 downwards.
GCCTCTTAGTTCTGGGACTAGTCTAGTAGCATACCTTTGGACTTTTTCCAGCTTCGTCTTGTGCTTGACAAAGTACGGGCTCCATGCTGGGGCCGCATACTCCAGGATTGGTCGTGCATATGTGGTGTACAAGATTCTGAATGATTCCTTACACAGGTTCCTGAACGCCGTTCTGTTGTTAGCCAGTCTCGCATATGCCGCAAACGTTATTCTCTTTATGTGGGCTTCAGGAGACAGGTTTGGTGTGATATCAACTTCTAGATCTTTCTCTCTGTCTGTTTCATTAAGTACTCCTATTAAAATCTCCTATTCTGTATCCTGTGTCTGGCCCCCTGTTTCTACTGCCTAGTTTCATTACTTTGCATTTACTCGGGTTGAACTTCAACAGCCATTTGTTGGACCATTCACTCAGTCTATCTAGGTCATCTTGTAGCCTCCTACTATCATCCTCTGTTTCAATCCTCCTCATAATTTTTGCATTGTCGGCAAACATTGAGAGGAACGAATCTATACCCTCTGGGAGATCATTTACATATACCAGAAACAGTATAGGTCCAAGGGCTGACCCCAGTGGGACTCCACTTGTAACGTCTCGTCAATCTGAGACCTCACCCCTCACACTGACTCGTTGTCTCCTGTTGCTTAGGTACTCTATCCACCAGAGTACCTTCCCTTTCACTCCAGCCTGCATCTCCAACTTTTGCACTAGCCTCTTGTGTGGCACTGTATCAAAGGCTTTCTGACAATCCAAAAATATGCAGTCTGCCCACCCTTCTCTTTCTTGCCTTATTTTTGTTGCCTGGTCGTAGAATGGAGATGAGCATCTCCGTGGTGTAGTGGTAAGACACTCGCCTGGCGTTCCGCGAGCGCTATGTCATGGGTTCGTATCCTGGCCGGGGAGGATTTACTGGGCGCAATTCCATAACTGTAGCTTCTGTTTAACGCAACAGTAAAATGTGTACTTGGATGAAAAAACGATTCATCGCGGCGGGGATCGTATTCCAGGACCTGCCCGAAACGCTACGCGTACTAGTGGCTGTACAGGAATGTAACAACTCTTGTATATATCTCAAAAAAAAAAAAAAAAAAAAATTCAAGTAACCTTGTGAGGCAGGACCTGCCATCCCTGAACCCATGTGATGCTGTGTTACAAAGTTCCTTTGCTCCAGATGCTCCACTAGTTTTTTTCGCACAATCTTCTCCATCAGCTTGCATGGTATGTAGGTTAGGGACACTGGCCTGTAGTTCAGTGCCTCCTGTCTATCCCCTTTCTTGTATATCGGGACTACGTTAGCTGCTTTCCAAATATCTGGCAGTTCCCCTGTTGCCAGTGATTTGTTATACACTATGGAGAGTGGTAGGCACAGTTCTCTTGCTCCTTCCTTTAGAACCCAAGGGGAGATTGCATCTGGGCCTATAGCCTTTGTCACATCCAACTCTAGTACACACTTCCTTACTTCCCGCTGGTAATCTCAAAGTCTTCCAGTGGTTCCTGGTTAGCTATTCCCTCTCTTACCTCTGGAATTTCTCCTTGCTCTAATGTGAAGACCTCCTGGAATTTCTTATTCAACTCTTCACACACTTCTTGTCATATGTATGAATCCTTCCGCCCCTATCCTTAACATGCTCGGGGTTTAATATCCTGTCATCCCCACAGGCGCATGTCATTTTGAAAAAAAAAAAAATTATTTTTCTTCCTAACCTGTTAATTTGTGTTCACTGATCACGGGAAAAATAATAAAAAAATCGTAAGTGCCATATATTGCCTGCTATAGGGCGGGGAAGTCTGGCAAATTATAGGCGCTGACTCAGCATGCGTCCCAGGCGGTCTGTTGCTCGCCAGCTGTCAGGCCAGAGTTGCCACAAAGAGATAATTACCTAATTATTTCAATGTCTCTGATTGATGTTCATAGTTTTTTTGCTGTAATATTATTCAATAGTGTGTAGTTTGATATATTTATATAATAAAATGAGTGAATCATTGCTGTACTCAAAAATATGGTGTGCATATTGTTGATTCAGTTATGTTCATCAATCAGTGAACAAATACTTTGTCGGTTATTACACTATAAGCACAGGTTATATATAAGTATCTGCATGTTTTGTTCACTATAACGAACCACTAAGTAGCTATTATGAGTCAAAAAGTAACGAGGAGTGACCGCCGTGTACCAGCCAGCCACTCCCGCCCTCCCTCCAGTCATCTGACTCGCCCACATTCTCCTCCCACAATACTGTTTTTGCTATAATTCACTATATACAGAGGTATATATAAGTATCTACATGTTTTGTTCACCATAACTGTACATCTAAGCTTGTATGGTGAGTAAAGTCACAAAGACATAGGACCTAACACAGTCAGCTGATGGCTGCCTCCCTCAAGGCCAGACACACTAATATTTCTCCTCCAACAAACTGTGTGGTGTTATTACGCTATATACACACATTATAAATAAATATCTACCTGTTTTATTCACCATACTTGTACAAATAAACTGGTATGGTGCCCAAAGACCATCGTGGTAACCAGTAAACAACACCGTCGTCTGCACGGTGGCGTCGTGCAGACGACGCCACCGCCCTCACCAAAATGGCGGCTCCAAACCTTCTCTTGCTGTTTATACCCTCTATACACACGTTATATATAAGTATCTACATTTGTGTTCACTATAGCGAACCACTAAGCTGGTATGCTGAGTGCAGTCAATAAAAGGTGGCCACACACAGTCAGAAAACATCGCCACCACCCTCCCTCCCACAGCATTACTCCTCCCTCCATGGCGCACAGCGCTAAATATCATCGCAATCCTGCTATTATCAGAACCCTGGTCACTTTTATCACAGTCAGGGGTCTTCTGTAATAATATCATCGCTACATAATAGCATGAACAAGTATATTATGGCATTTTTAGGCGATGCTGTGGTCACAAGCTGAACAGCAGTGCTGTGAGCTCATGCTGCGTGCGTCAGGCTTGGTAGCTTACGCGATACTGAGGCCCCTAACACCCGGGAGTTTGGCCCACGATTTTTTTAAAAATGGCGTCTGTTTACAAGAGCCCTGATGAAGGTGTGGTGAACCCGTGTATCCGCGGGCCGTTTAAATCTTGCGTAGTGCTCCAACACTTCATATGAAGTGAAGAGCAGTCGACTGGTAAAACGCCTAGCACTTCATATGAAGTGATGCGCACTTTAAGGGTTAAGGCG